>JAIOTZ010000015.1:115000-116668 GCA_023374045.1 Limonium bicolor
GTGGGGACAAGATGCAAAATGCAAAGAGGAGTGTAGGAAATGCACAAGGGTGCTAACTGTAACAGAGAGGAAGAAAAATCTGTAGAAAATGGAGCAAGTATTGAGTATGGATTTGACTAATGTGTTGAGAAAGTTTGGAAGAGGTTTAAAGCATGTTTTGAGATGATTAAACATGTAGAAAACATGTGGAATGATTAGGGAATGATTAGAGGTAATTTAGGGGTTCAAAACTGGTCAAAAACTGTAAATTTTGACAGTTCCAGGGGTGGTCCGGGTTTGCAAATCGGTACACAAACCCGGACCACATCAAAAACACACATGAGAGTGAATACAGGGGTTGGTCCAGGTTTATATCCCAGGACACAAACCCGGACCACATGTAAAATTGTCCAGAAAGTAGAAACCGTGTCTGGTCCGGGTTTGTAACCCCGGACACAAACCCGGACCAATGTAAAAACATGCCAGATAGTACTTTTAAGTGTTCTAATGATGGGGAAGTGAATGGTATTGGTTTTAGAAGTTGTTAAGGCCTTGTTTAGTGATATTTAAAGGTCCTAAGAAGTGTAAACAAGTATAGAAAATGAATGGGGAGTAAGGACATAGTTTGACACGAGTGAAACTAAGTATACCGGGATCACGGGGTAAGTACGGGAGTAGTAATTATTTGTGTATAGTATGAACATAGTATTAATAACAATGTTGGAAACATTATCAGTGGAACAAGTGTGAACCAAGGAACAAGGGAACACATGGTAAAGCTAACCCCGGTGAAAGGTATGATTTTCTCATGCCCCGTATGCTAACCGAGTTATGTTGATTTGTGTGCTATATGCCGGCTAATCAAGACTAAAGCATGAAAACGGTTTATTGCCTTTCATTGTATGTCTTGCACCCTTCTTGATTGATTGTGTGGCTTCACTTAGTGTGTAGACCGACTCATAGATGAGTCTTGTTGTCTAGTGACTCGTAGTATGAGTCATGTTGTGAACTAACAGAAACATAGAAACACACTAAACTAACGAACCAACAAACGATAACGCAAACCAATGAACTCACTAGAATGTGAGAGAGTGCACGGGAGTAGTAACCTCCCGATAACGGGAGGAAAACTGAAGTGAACAATCCACAAACAATAAGTAGTGGAAGTATATAAATAAACCCTATTAGAGGAATTGATGTTGGTGCAAGTCATGAACCATGAGAGTAGTAAAGAATGATGAGGGATCTTTAAACCCCTTAGCAACTAGTTAACCCACTATGAGAGGACCCGACTGATGTAAGTAATATCCCGAACATGAGAGTATTCGATACGTTGGGGAAACCCTTAAATATGAGAATACTAGACGGTGGTAATTCCCTATGCTAGTGGAGGTTATCGAGAGAGATACTTCTAGGCTAATCCATGAGATTGTAAGTTACTCCGAGAGAGGAGTGTTGGGAATTTGAGTGATCTGTAAAAACGACATTTGTATACTTGAGGAGCTAGGAGTATAGCCCTTCGTATTTGTAGGCCCGGTGGCGAGTCTTGGGTATGACTCCGCCCGGTGGCCAAAAGTAATGAGTATTGAGTATTGCGTATGTATGAGTAAGTAATGAGTATTGAGTAATGAGTAAGTATGAGTATGTAAAGAGACCGAGCAATGAGTAAAGTATGAGTAAGGCGAAGAT
>JAIOTZ010000078.1:0-91359 GCA_023374045.1 Limonium bicolor
GTAATGCAGGTTACCTGAAGATGGACGAGAAGAGCCGCAGTTAAACCAACGGGCTAGAGAAATCAGGAACTTTCAACAGAGAGCGGTAGAGAGTATACAGTGAAGACAAGGGAACCATTCAAGGACAGGAAACCGAAAGAAAGAAACATGAAAACCCATTATGGACAAATAATATGTGGAATTCTCATAAGGATCGAGCAAATTTTGCAATCCAGAGGAAATCTACCAGATGATGTGAACATAAACGCGTGACTACGCAATGATGAGAGACAAAGCTAACATACTAGCAGATACCTTAAGCAAGGAACAATAGACTTTGGAATGTACCACTCACATGATAATTGCTCATTATCTGTTGGACTCATTAGATATTAGCTGCTGAGAGTTTACGCCTCTGCACTCTGTAGGACTGAGTGTTTGGTATTGCACTTGAGCAGTTATTAATCTAGTGGGAATATAGAAAGATGCAATGGATATCAACACGAGTGTATATCAAGAACTACAACAGTGTGTTACTCCGGAACAAAACCACCAGGAGACACGGATGACAATCATCATACCCGTGGACATGTAGGCTGGTACGTCTTAATATTACAAAGACAAGTGCAAAGAGCACTAAGTACTAACAATAGCCAATGTCATATTACACCTCAAGCTTTACATCAGTGAGAGAAGACACACGCATGTATGCTAGTGATCCAAACGAGAGGATAACAGCAACAAAAAGAGGCAAATTGAGCCTATGTTCACGGGTCTGCACCTCAGTACGGAGCGAGTGGGCCCATTAGAACGAACTTGGGAGAGAGCACAAATAGTTTAGTGCCTCACCCTTTATGTATTGTGGAGCCCAGATGGGCTAGAGTCATACCCGTCTCTCTGATATGAGGATCATCCACGAGTTGGTGAACTCTGTGAGGGCCAAGTATCCAGTGCTCCTTGTTGAGTGGCTGTTGTATACTTGTGGGGTACGGGGGCGTAACCCTTTTTAAGGGGGGTAGAGCCTCTTGCTGTGCACGTGTGTGCACTACGTTTCGTTGTTTCGTATGTGGGGCATACAGTAGTTTGTGGTATACGGGGCATACGAGGTTTGTCTGTTTGTTGTTTCGTATGCATTGCATACAGTGAATTGGTAGTATGCGGGGCATACGAGGTTTTGTTGGTTATGTTTGGTACGCGGGGCATACGTTGTTGGTTTGTTTGTGTGTGATGTGCACTAGTATGTATGTATCTTATGAGATACCTGTTTGAATGTTGTATGTACACCCATGTGTGTAATATTTTTCATATGCTACTTGTGATATATATATATTTATATTGCTTTGTAGAATGATTACATATGGAATCGCCTAGATACGAAATGAATCATTAGATATGGAATGTGGAACGATAGTATGTTATGGACACCTCGGGGAGGTTGTGAGGGTTTGTAGAATTGATAGGAAATAATGGTGCTGATGGATCACCTATATCCATATGATTGAATAACGCCACAAAGTGATGGCTATGTGCTGTATAAGCGCAATACGATGTGTGTAAATGATATATCACATAGATATACATTATGGGAATAATGGGTAGTCATATATTTATATACTTACCTATTTGATTAAGCGACTTCGGGACGTAATCTTTTTAAGGGGGTAGAATGAAATACCCCAAACTAATAAAATATGGATTAAACATCTAATCACATTAATTAAGGCCTAAACATGCCTTAAAAGTCAACTGAGAACAACAGTGGTCAACACAAAGCAAGATATTGCACCCTTTGACTGTTTAGGGTAAATAAATACCAAATGAACTTCTTAGGACCTAAAACTTTTTCCTAAGCTTATTAACACATTACGAAACATATTACAATGTTGGACAACACTCCAACACAAAGAACAAGCATTTACATGCTTCAAGGTCAAGTAGGGCAAAAATGTGCTCTAAGAAAACCTTAAAGGTCTAATGACCTCTAAATGATATAAAATTGGATTCCCTGATCAAATATCATGTAAGAAACACAAAAAAAACTGTTCTCAAGGAAAACTAACCTCAGAAACACCTTGTGACACAAAATGTGCACTAAAACACCTTAAAGCACGTTTTTGCGTAATTGCCTTCTAAATTGGTTTTTAATGGGCTTAAAGGTTATAATTACCTTTAAATATGATAATATATCATATTATATCATATTAGGAATTTAATTCCAGAAGTTTACAAATTTTTACAAATTTTATATTAAAATATTAATAAAACCCTAAAATGGGGCCCGTTTGAGTCAACGTTGACTAAGAATGGTCAAGAGGTCAAAGTTTGACCCCTTGGATCCCATGGAGTCGGCAGTCACAAGCAGGGGGAGCCTAATTTCGCCACTTGCAGCACAAGGAACAAGGTTCACACCTTTCCATGATTTAAGGGACCACTTTTACCTTTCCTATACAATAATCAAAATACCACACTTTTGCTCCTTGTTTGACTCAGCCTCCATGTGAGAGAGACACTCCAGCCCCTCCAATAACCGATGCCAATAATACATGGTGAGTCATTGGGCATTACAAAACATTAAATAAGCAAAACTTTCTTAAAGGCAAATTAGCTCCATTATTCTCATTTGCCTTGCTTCCCAGCCGACACAAGGCCTCTTCAACCTCTCTTTTGCTTCTCCAAACCGTGGCTAACACACCAAATACAGAGGAGAACAACAATTGACATAGGTAAGCTTATTAAGCCATTTTATGTTCATTTTCTTCACAATTCTTTCCTCTTTCGATGGATCTAAGCATCAACCATTTCCATCCATGGATCTAGCTTGTTTTGGAGGTCAAAATGAGGGCAAATCTCGGCTGTAACAAGGGAAGGAGGTGGAGAAATCAAATCTTGTTCTTAAGGTATAAAATGTGCTTTAAGCACTTATCTTTTGATTCTCTTCAAATCTGGTTGTGAAACTTTGTTTCCTAGCCTTATAATCTTCTTATTAACATACTTATTCAGTGGATCTATCGAGAGCTTCAAGGTATAGCCAGATCCAAGCCAAAAACACCATTTTAGGCATTTTAATCAAGGTAAAAATTAGCCATCTTCTAATCTGAGTTATACCAGTTTAACGCTTGGTTTTAGTAGCTCTTTTGATGCTCTTTTCCTACTGTTAAAACAGGCCGAAGACAACCTATTCTTGTCTTGGTATTCTAAGGTAAAATTTACATTGAAAATGTACATTAAGCACTTCTTATGGTTAGGTCTTGCTTGGAGACTAATCATGCCTTAATTGCTGTTTGAAAACATGTAAACTAAGCTGTGAAATATTATCTCCATACAGCCGTGGCCAAATGAAATACCCCAAACCTAAGTATGCTAAGTAAACATCAAATTATGATGTAGTAAGGCTAGAATATGCCTTAGAAAGAGTGGTAGACAATTTGAACCAAGGAAAACACAATAAAATGCCTTAAGGGCAATTAGGGCAAAAATGTGCTCTAAGCTTGGAGAGACTTGGGTGAGTACCCAAATATCATGAAAAGACCTTAGTAATATTCTAATGGTCATTTTAAACCAATTACCAAAGAAAACCAAGCTTGAAAACAAGTTTAAAACACAAAATGTGCTTTAAGAAGTCTTAAAGCACATTTTTGAGAAATTGTCTTAGAAATAAGTTTTGAGTGGCTAAATGCCCATTATTACACCTTAATCAACATGTGTACTAATTAGTATCACATTAGGAAGCCTAAATCAATGGGAAATCAAAAATCTCACAAATATGTGCACTAATTAGTGAATAGTGCCAAATAGTGCCCAAATTAAGCTTAAGTCAACATAAGTCAATGAGATGGTCAACTAAGACCATAAATATCTCAAACTACAAGAGGGGGCGGTTTGTGATGTGAGGAGTCACCATATGACTAAGCAAATAAAGGAAAAGAAGAGTAAAAGAGAGAATAGTACTATTGCTTATAAAAGCAAATACCTTATATTAGCCTACCTCTCTCCTCTCTTCTTCATTTCTCTTCTTCTTCCACGGTTCTTTCTTATTTTCCTATGTTCCAAACCGTCCCAAGCAGCCTCCATGGTTGCCTCACCTTGCCTTGTCCATAACTTGCTCATTTAGCTCCAAATCAAAAACTAAACACAATTTCTCTTAGTTAGGCCAAGACCTATCTTTCTATCTTTTCAAATCTTTCAAAGCTCCATTTTTGTGCCAAGAGGAAACTCCATTGATGGAGGAAAATCAAGTTTGAAGAGCTCATTAGCTTCTCCATTCTCTTAAGGTAAAGAAAATGTAAGAAAAACCATGTTTCCATCATTTCTTCTACATGGCCGAAAATTTCTACTCATGGGGCCTTGTTTTTATGCCTTGTTCTAGCTTGATTTATTCACCAAGGACTAGTGGAGGTCCTATTTCATTCAATGCCAAAGTCTATCTTGAGACTTCAAAGGTAATCATCCACTTTTATGCCTTAGAACACATTTCTAACCTAGGTTTTATTCCTTGAGGTTAGTGTATTGTTTAGTACTCATATGAGTCATTGAATATTGATTAGAACATTGGCAAGGGGAATTTAAGTGGTGGCCGAGATTCATGCAAGAAGAAGGTCTAAGGAGGAAGTTAAGATAAGCTTGAGAAAACAAGGTAAAATGCTTACCTAATGGTGGTTTAAGTTTTAAGGGATGAGATTTAGATAAGTACTAATGTGGCTTAAAGCTTACATTATGTAATTGGTTATATAACCTAAGAAAAGAACTTAAACAAGCTTATGAACTTGTGACTAAGGAGCCAAAGGAAATGAGTTAGTAATATAAGGTTAAGATGAGTTTTAAGAACATTATGACTACTATGAGATTGATGGGTGTATTTGCAGGTTGAAAGCTTTATATGTGGGAAATTCAGTGTTTAAGTTTAAGTTATTTAAGGGCCTAAGAGCCATGCCATTTAAGAGCCTTAGTGCTATGCAATTTAAGATTATTGCAATATATTGAGTTTGTTGTGAATGAGATGGTTGAGTGAGGAAAATAATGCATTTGGGCATGATAAGATACTAGGGAAGCTATGGCGAAATTTGAGTAGAAAACAAAGTGTTTAAGTGGTAGTGGTGAGTTAATATGCCATAGGGTTTACTAGGGAGCATGAAAAGAAAAATTGGGTGGAAATGAGTTAACTAAGGAGTTCTTGAGGTTTAGAGTGACCTAGAGATGTCTAGGAGGAATTAGAGGATTGGCGAGTGTACTAAACACACCAAAATCATGATACGAGGAATGTAAGACTTGTGCATAAGTTTTATGGAAAGGTGTATAATGCCTTAAGGAGATTTAGGTATGAACTAGAGAGTAAGACAATGAGAGTTTTGAGAACCTTGTGTAAGTGTGATGATGTTAGTGGTGGACTAGTAAGGTTTAGTTGAATGGTAATGTGTGGACTTGGGTGATGGAAGTGAAAAAGGTAGGAGGATGTTGTAAGTCATCAAGGAAAATGACTAGGAATGTAAAAGAGCGTATGATCGTGATAATGGTGAGTAAGTGAGTAAAAGGAGGTGGAAATGTCCAAAGAGGGTGTAGTATAGTTAAGGTAAAGAAGAACAAGGTTGAGGTGCTAAGAGGATGACAAGAAATGTTTAGGTATGCCCAAGAGTTTAGGAATGATGAGTAACAAATGGAAAAGAGAGGAATTTGTGCATGGTTATGTAAGATGACTTGAGGAAGTTTTGGTAAATGAACTGAAGATGGAAAATAATGTTTATGAAGTGCCCAAACTGTTAAGGAGGGAACACTTGGGTTGGTTGAAGTTTTGGTAAAGATACAAGTTGGTAATGTAAGGAATTATATGATAAGTGTTAGGAGTGTTTGTAAGAATTTAGCAAATGTTTGAGAAGATCTTTGGAAGTTGTTTTAATGAGTTTGGTGGAGGTTATAAGGTGTGTTTGATGTGCCAAATGATGTTAGAACACATTAGGAGGCTTGAGGAAAAATTTGGAGAAAGTTTGACAATGTATGGGAAGTTTCTGCAGCCGACCTACCCAGGGGACCGACCCCAGTCTGGGTCGGTCGGGCTGAAACTGTGAAGTTGGATGTTCTCTGCAGCCGACCTACCCAGGGGGTGGGTCGGTCGGACCATAAAAAAAAAAGAAAGAGAGAAACCCTAAAAGAGTTTAGTGGTATTAATGGTACCCCATTAAGGGGGCAATGATGATTGGAGGTATAAAGACCTAAGGGATTAAGTTAAGAATAAACTTAAAAGTTTAAGATTAAGTTTGTAAGATTAAGTTGTAAGACTTAAGTGGTGTTAGGTTGGAGTCATTAAGGGTTAAGTAAGTTAAGTAAGATAAGTAAGTTGAATTGAGTTAAGTGATTAACAACCTAAAACTGAATGAATGTTTTAGGACTGGAAATTGAACTTCGGAAGAGATTAAGCAACTGAACGGCCAACGGTGAACGGTACAGTTCTCTTGTGACCTGCTTACTAACGAGGTGTCCCTCGGCTTGTGTGCTATTGTTTTGTGTGCTCACTAAACAAGATAAAGCATGCAACCGGAACATATTATATTTATTGTATTGTTGTGTGATGTTTGAAAACTAACACAGCATACCGTGAGAACTTACTAACCAATGTTTAGTAAGGAATTGAGTGAGACTAAGGAACGCCCCTAATAAGGGACGATATGAACCGAAAGAGGTTAGCCAACAAACAGGGTCTTGAGATTACTACTAACTGGAACTTGAGTGAGGAAAACCCGGACCGATCTCCGGTCATGCATGCTAAGGAAAGGGGGTCGTTATGTATAGCAGATTCGACCTCCGATTAAGGACTTGTCTTCGGACTTGTAGCCTAGGGCCGGTTGCCGGCTCAGCTGCGCTGGACTCCCGTCCAGAGTAGGTGGCATTAAGATGGTGCGGTGGGATCACCTAAATCCCAGGTTCGAATTAAGCTACAACCAATCCCTTCCAGGAACGGTTTGTATATTGAGATTAAGTTAAGATTAAGATTAAGGTAAGATTAAGATAAGTTGCAACCATTCCTTTTTAAAGGATGGTTTGTATTGTTAAGTTTAAGATTAAGGTAAGATTAAGATAAGTTGCAACCATTCCTTTTAAAGGATGGTTTGTATTGTTAAGTTTAAGATTAAGGTAAGATTAAGATAAGTTGCAACCATTCCTTTTTAAAGGATGGTTTGTATTGTTAAGTTTAAGATTAAGGTAAGATTAAGATAAGTTGCAACCATTCCTTTTTAAAGGATGGTTTGTATTGTTAAGTTTAAGATTAAGGTAAGATTAAGATAAGTTGCAACCATTCCTTTTTAAGGATGGTTTGTATTGTTAAGTTTAAGATTAGGTAAGGTTAAGATGAATTGCAACCATTCCTCTTAAAAGGATGGTTCGTATAATTAAGATTAAGATAAGCGACATCCACTCCTTATTAAAGGATGGTTGTTTCTCAGATTAAGATAAGACTAAGATTGAGGTGAGATAAGGATGGACTAAGATTAAGAGGGAACATTACTTAAGGAGTTAAATAACTAACTCTCTAATTAAGGGAACGCATTTAAGTCGTTCATTGTGTGTGAACTTTGATTGTTCATATATGGATTGTTGTTTACCGCATTTACTATTATGTTGTGCATTTAATCAACCTCCATGCTATCGACAATTAGTCGTCGTTAGCCACGTAGCTTGGGGGCCATGAGGGGTCGTACCAGGCATTCGTGCTGACCCCTTTGGGGGCTGTTTTTACTACACAGGTACATCAGGAAGCGGCCGCGCGAGAGTAAGAAGGGGTACAAGTGTTACGGGTTAAGTGTGGCCTACGAGTTGTGCGTGTACACTCGTATGGCAATTGGAGTTAGTAAGATGTATAGGATGTGAGGGGGTTGTAAGAAGGATACGTAATTGGTTAGGTTGTTGTACTAATGTTCGGTATATTCTGTAGTCAGACCGTGGCAAGGTCCTGGTTTGTAAAGAATTCCGCTGTGACATGTTTTATATATATACGGTTAAGTTGCGAGACCACATCTGGATTGAGTTGGGGTGTTACAAAAAGTGGTATCAAAGCGTAGTTACGCTCTGAAGACAAGAAATACCGAACTTAGGAGAATATTGAGGTTGAGATTGAGTTATGGGTTAAGGGTTGGGAGATAGAGTGAGAGGTGCGTTAGTCGGGACTTCCCGGTGCTTACCGGACATCCATAGTACCTAGACCCGCCCTCCACATCCCTAACCCTGAATATGTGGACAAACGCTAGAGAGAAGAAAGCCTTCTCTTACTCGGGGAAACCCGATCTGGCAGTTAGCTAACAGTAAGCAATACAGAAACCTTTGTTGTACAACAGTTATGGAGAACTTGGAGGTTTTTAATGGAGCGCAATAGAGGAACAGGCGCTACCTATGGAATTCTATCAATAAGGGAACGGTAATTGCCGGCAACATGGGTCGACATGCTACGCAGTCGAAATACCCGCAATACCAATGATGAGGAGAGCACTACGGGTGCAATAGAAAGGAAAAAGGGAAGTGACATGAGTACCGGACGTGGTCCGAAGGAGCATAACAGTAGGATAATACAAAGCACGAGGATTGAGATTACTGGAAAGTCCAGTTAAGAACCGGGAACTCCAAACCTCATACAATGAGGAAGGTTACAAGACCTGGCCGAAATAATGCGGACGACGGTAGAAATTCATACAAATGTATACCGAAATAGGACTACGAGGTAGTGCCTAAAAGAGAATTATTACTTAATAACCACAACAAATGTGTGGAGACAGGAGCGAGGAATAAGACATAAGGAAATATTAAGGGATTCCCTCAGAAAGAGGAACGCCCTGATGTATGACAGTACTGTCAAACAACAAGGAAACTGTCGGATGGTCGGTTATCCAAAAAGAGATTATCGAAGGAGTCCCGAGGACTACCAATTACATGGAAATTAGAAGGAAGTGTCACTACCGATGTACCTTGTACCAATAACCCATCCTGCATGGCGCACTTGCCATAGCAAGTGCTACCATGGTTAAGCCACACGAAAAGCCATCAAGGCGAGATAGGAGAACGCTACAGTTGAAAAACGCATATTAATACCAGATTGTAAATCCACGAGAACAGAAAAATAAGACCTTGGAAGGCCCGACGGCCTGACCATGATGAGATAAGGTAACACACCAGTCAGCCGGGAGCGGAACTTGGACATGATATTAACCATATGGATGTTAGCAACAGTACAACGTACTACGACAACAACAACCGACAGTGCGGTAAGAACACCAAACCCGGATCTCAAAGAGGAACCTAAGAGATCGCTCAATAATTCGAGCAAAAACACCACGTAAGTAACAACATACATGGAATGTATCAAGAGATACAATAAAGGCAGTCGACAGAATGACTCCCAACAGGGATGGGATAAAACTCCCAGTTTGAACACTAAGACGCCAATAACAAACATTCTACAATGAAGATGTTGGGAAGCCCAGAAAGCAAAGATAAAGAAATAAACTTAAGATATAACCTACCAAGGTTTAAGGACATACGAATCCCACGGAGGAAAGCTCAGAGGACTACCCCACAGAGCGGGCATAGTCGAGCCGAACGAACTGATGAATGACAGCTAGTACTGTTCGTCTAACTCATTACACCCAAGTATGATTGATCATCAACGGGTGGCATAGTCAACGGAAGTTGAACGAAGCGTTGAGATGGAGTGTAAGATGATAGAATGATATCCCACTTGGACACCTTAAGGCAAACGCCTAATACGATTGAACCTTAATTACTAAAGGACCTAAGTCTAATAAAACGCAGTATTGCCAAAGACACTAAGTAACCTCAGATCACCTGAACAACTTCCCTAGCAGGAAGCAGGATGCAGCAACTTATCATGAAACCCGATACTACATTTAGTATGTAAATTAACGGTGTATAGTGCTCAAAGAACCAGAATCTTATAGGCATGACCTGCAGATGAGTAAGAGTACAAATAATGAACTGAGACATTAAGCATTAAGAGCCTACGAGCCAAGGATGTTAACCACATCAGAGCCCGAGGCGCAGTAAGTTATAAGAGAGCTTGTTTAAGCCACGAAGGGACTACAATTTGTAGATATGAACGGTTACCAAACCTATAACTTAGATTGGGAGAACTTACCAAGAAAGGGTACCAATGAGGATATTGAGATAATGCTAAGGACAGGAGCGGAGAACGAACCATGCCTTTTAGGGTGGGGATACCTCTCGTGTTTTGTGAGGCCATGAGTGGGAACGAACCCCTCAAAAGGGCTTTCACATATTAGAGATAAAATACACTTTATTTAGGAAATGGAAACTATGAACCTAGAGATTACCTTAGAACATACCAGATACACTTGAGTAATAAGGAAGGTGGCACAGATAGACCCCATATCCAACACCCAGGATGTAAGAATTAGTAATGGTCAGAGATAAACATGGTGACTGCACATTATGGCACGTCAATTAATCAATGCTCAGAAGAGCTTATGATTCAGTGGATGACTTCTTCAGTAACCAGTTAAAACTACATGGTAGATAACATCACTAAGGTGAAAGAAAGCGAGAGAAATTAGCCTACTTACGAATCTGAGATTGGAGCAGAACATCTTCATAACAAGAGTCAACTATTTTACAACACGGTACGACAACCGCCTATACCGGAATGAAAGAACTCCCAGTGTGTTTACACCAAGAAGGGATTGAGTATAAGGTAAGACATTAGAATAAGTGAATAAGAGGTTGCACCATCAATGGCAACATGGTAAGGGCCAACTACCACGGTAGTAGTGGTCGTGAGTACAATAGTTAGAAAGGTGGATTAAGTCATGGTGCGCGGTAAGGCGACCATTATGAATGAGCCGTCAAATATTGACACTGAGGCAATTAGATTTATGAGTTAAGACCAGTATAAGTAAGAAAATAAGATGGTAGACGAACTGAGCATTGGTGCCAGTAGTCTGGACCTGGTTAGGTAAGATTTCACAGAAGCACACTACCCATTCCTTAAGGAACTGGAAGTGCATTCCTAGTAGCATAAATATGAGAAACAAGATAGAGGCTCTACGGAAAGAGACCTCAATTATTAAGAGACCGAATCAGTACGGGATACAGAAAGAGCTAGAGCATACAATACCAAGAACACAGTAAATGGACTTCCCTTGATTAACTTCAAGAAGAACAATAAATGTTATTATGGAACGATGAAAGAGAGATCGACAACAGAATACTTCATAATTAGCAATAGCTAAACGTGTAACGGACACTATGAGTTTACTAAAACGAGACGTGGGACGACTGCACCCCATAGGGGCTTGCAGGCCTGACACGCTCATTTATGAGTTAGTTGGGTAAGTAGTAATGTACCAGTAAGGTACCCCATGCATGTAGACGAGTGGTGTAAGGAACACGGGAGGTAGTCGACTCCGTACCACGGACAACGACACAAGATCAGACAAGAGCACCATTTACCACAACAGTCAAAGAGAAGAATTCAGTCGAACCAGCAACGCAAGGGAATCAGAGAACAATAATTAAGGACTATGAAGTGCGAAGAGCACGGATTGCTAAGTATAGACATTGGATATGTCTTGTGATGTGAGAGATTAAACTATAAAGTGCAATAAGCATTAAACATTAGTTTCAGATTAAGAATCATCCTCAGACCAAAGGTCAGTTGGAGAGAACGATTTAGACATTCGAGAAAACACTAAGAGTATGACATTAGATCTCCAGGAGACTGGATTGACGAGCTACAACTTATTAAGGCCGTGTATATAAAAGATAACACGTGTCCACTGAGAGACTAATATTCCTAAACTGTAAAGAGGCAGAAAGATATACAATACTGTAAAAAGATAAGTGAGGCAGTTAAGCCTAAAACATCAGAGTGGTGCAGCGGAAGCTAGCAGATCACTACCTTTGAGATTAGACTAAACTAAGTTAAGAATATGGTATAAGTACGTTAAGGATCCTCGATGCAGAGACTAAGTCATTTCTGATCGAATTATAAGTAAGATAGATGACGTGGAAGCTAGAATGCTTGGTGAGAATTAGACATCTTGAACTTATGTCCAAGAATGTGATGGTGTTGATCGTGGGCGTAATCCATTTTAAAGGGGGGTAGAGCGAAACCGCTTATCGTAGTGTTGAGTACTTAGTACATAAACTACGGTGCATAGCACACAAAAGAATATGAGAATATGTTTTACACAAACATTTTGAGATAAATCATGGTTATTGCACACAGAAGATGTGAATACCATACATATTAAGTACATATCTTGTTAACTCCGGTGTGAGTACAAGTTAAGAGAATTAAGGAAGAGGTTTAAGGAGACTTAAGGAATAAGGAATATATGAGGTATGAGTCGATATGAGACTATGTGTGAGATATGAATAAGATAACACTATGAGATATTATTTGATATGAGTATGAGGAAGGAAATTGTAATTCTATGAGGTAATTATTAAGAGATGAATTGGGAATGTTTGATGGACTGAGTCCACACTTTGGAGATGTATTGATTATAATTAGAAGAACTAAAAGATAGAAAATTGGACATGAGTGAATTATTTGGATGTTTGAAATGACGTGGGAGGTGGAACTTGATTTTCTAGGGATCAAGGGAAACCAAACACAAATTGGAGTGGAAGGATGGTTCTACACTGATGCTGATCACATCAGGGTAGGATTATTCCTGAAACTCCCTACCAGTGGTCACAATTAAATCACACTAAGAATAGAGGCCTGAGGATAAAATGAAATTGAGATGCTTGTATTTTTAATTAGAGGAATTATTCCTCACATGACCTCGTAAAAAAGATTACCTTTTTACTGAGTCTCGCCCATGAAGTCGAGGACGCACGAGCCTTTGTCTTCGGACCGGTGACATGGGAGAGCAGAGTGTTTTGTATTCTGGCCCCATGGTGACGAGGACGAATGAGCCATTGTCTACGGTCCGTGACATGGGAGAATACGTTGGAAGTTATGTGAATGTTTTAATCATCAAAAGGAACAAAAGGAATTTGAGTGCTACACATGCTTAAGCATGTTGTGTGATATTTAAGTATGAGAATATGGCGGATCCAATGATCCAATGAGATTCAGTATACATAAGTATGATCTATATGATCTAAGGAATGAGGTAAGACATGTATTCTAATAAGATAAGATGCATGGGAACTTTGGGGACAAAGTTCTTTTAAGGGGGTAGATTGAAATACCCCAAACCTAAGTATGCTAAGTAAACATCAAATTATGATGTAGTAAGGCTAGAATATGCCTTAGAAAGATTGGTAGACAATTTGAACCAAGGAAAACTCAAGAAAATGCCTTAAGGGCAATTAGGGCAAAAATGTGCTCTAAGCTTGGAGAGACTTGGGTGAGTACCCAAATATCATGATAGACACTTAGTAATATTCTAATGGTCATTTTAAACCAATTACCAAAGAAAACCAAGCTTGAAAACAAGTTAAAACACAAAATGCTTTAAGAAGTCTTAAAGCACATTTTTGAGAATTGTCTTAGAAATAAGTTTTGAGTGGCTAAATGCCCATGATTACACCTTAATCAACATGTGTACTAATTAGTATCACATTAGGAAGCCTAAATCAATGGGAAATCAAAAATTTCACGAATATGTGCACTAATTAGTGAATAGTGCCAAATAGTGCCCAATTAAGCTTAAGTCAACATAAGTCAATGAGATGGTCAACTAAGACCATAAATATCTCCAACTACAAGAGGGGGCCGGTTTTCAATGTGAGGAGTCACCATATGACTAAGCAAATAAAGGAAAGAAGAGTAAAGAGAGAATAGTACTATTTGCTTTATAAAAGCAAATACCTTATATTAGCCTACCTCTCTCCTCTCTTCTTCATTTCTCTTCTTCTTCCACGGTTCTTTTCTTCTTTTCCTCTGTTCCAAACCGTCCCAGCAGCCTCCATGGTTGCCTCACCTTGCCTTGTCCATACCTTGCTCATTTTAGCTCCAAATCAAAAACTAAACACATATTTCTCTTAGTTAGGCCAAGACCTATCTTCTTTTCTATCTTTTCATATCTTTCAAAGCTCCATTTTGTGTGCCAAGAGCTCATTAGCTTCTCCATTCTCTTAAGGTAAAGAAAATGTAAGAAAAACCATGTTTCCATCATTTCTTCTACATGGCCGAAATTTCTACTACTCATGGGGCCTTGTTTTTATGCCTTTTTCTAGCTTGATTTATTCACCAAGGACTAGTGGAGGTCCTATTTCATTCAATGCCAAAGTCTATCTTGAGACTTCAAAGGTAATCATCCACTTTTATGCCTTAGAACACATTTCTAACCTAGGTTTTTATTCCTTGAGGTTAGTGTATTGTTTAGTACTCATATGAGTCATTGAATATTGATTAGAACATTGGCAAGGGGAATTTAAGTGGTGGCCGAGATTCATGCAAGAAGAAGGTCTAAGGAGGAAGTTAAGATAAGCTTGAGAAAACAAGGTAAAATGCTTACCTAATGGTGGTTTAAGTTTAAGGGATGAGATTTAGATAAGTACTAATGTGGCTTAAAGCTTACATTATGTAATTGGTTATATAACCTAAGAAAAGAACTTAAACAAGCTTATGAACTTGTGACTAAGGAGCCAAAGGAAATGAGTTAGTAATATAAGTTAAGATGAGTTTTAAGAACATTATGACTACTATGATATTGATGGGTTATTTGCAGGTTGAAAGCTTTTATATGTGGGAAATTCAGTGTTTAAGTTTAAGTTATTTAAGGGCCTAAGAGCCATGTCATTTAAGAGCCTTAGTGCTATGCAATTTAGATTATTGCAATATATTGAGTTTGTTGTGAATGAGATGGTTGAGTGAGGAAAATAATGCATTTGGGCATGATAAGATACTAGGGAAGCTATGGCGAAATTTGAGTAGAAAACAAAGTGTTTAAGTGGTAGTGGTGAGTTAATATGCCCTAGGGTTTACTAGGGAGCATGAAAAGAAAAATTGGGTGGAAATGAGTTAACTAAGGAGTTCTTGAAGTTTAGAGTGACCTAGAGATGTCTAGGAGGAATTAGAGGATTGGCGAGTGTACTAAACACCCCAAAATCATGATATGAGGAATGTAAGACTTGTGCATAAGTTTTAAGGAAAGGTGTATAATGCCTTAAGGAGATTTAGGTATGAACTAGAGAGTAAGACAATGAGAGTTTTGAGAACCTTGTGTAAGTGTGATGATGTTAGTGGTGGACTAGTAAGGTTTAGTTGAATGGTAATGTGTGGACTTGGGTGATGGAAGTGAAAAAGGTAGGAGGATGTTGTAAGTCATCAAGGAAAATGACTAGGAATGTGAAAGAGCGTATGATCGTGATAATGGTGAGTAAGTGAGTAAAAGGAGGTGGAAATGTCCAAGGAGGGTGTAGTATAGTTAAGGTAAAGAAGAACAAGGTTGAGGTGCTAAGAGGATGACAAGAAATGTTTAGGTATGCCCAAGAGTTTAGGAATGATGAGTAACAAATGGAAAAGAGAGGAATTTGTGCATGGTTATGTATGACTTGAGGAAGTTTTGGTAAATGAACTGAAGATGGAAAATAATGTTTATGAAGTGCCCAAACTGTTAAGGAGGGAACACTTGGGTTGGTTGAAGTTTTGGTAAAGATACAAGTTGGTAATGTAAGGAATTATATGATAAGTGTTAGGAGTGTTTGTAAGAATTTAGCAAATGTTTGAGAAGATCTTTGGAAGTTTTTTAATGAGTTTTGGTGGAGGTTATAAGGTGTGTTTGATGTGCCAATGATGTTAGAACACATTAGGAGGCTTGAGGAAAAATTTGGAGAAAGTTTGACAATTATGGGAAGTTTCTGCAGCCGACCTACCCAGGGGACCGACCCCATCTGGGTCGGTCGGGCTGAAACTGTGAAGTTGGATGTTCTCTGCAGCCGACCTACCCAGGGGGTGGGTCGGTCGGTGGGTCGGTCGGACCATAAAAAAAAAAAGAAAGAGAGAAACCCTAAGAGAGTTTAGTGGTATTAATGGTACCCCCATTAAGGGGGCAATGATGATTAGAGGTATAAAGACCTAAGGGATTAAGTTAAGAATAAACTTAAAAGTTTAAGATTAAGTTTGTAAGATTAAGTTGTAAGACTTAAGTGGTGTTAGGTTGGAGTCATTAAGGGTTAAGTAAGTTAAGTAAGATAAGTAGTTGAATTGAGTTAAGTGATTAACAACCTAAAACTGAATGAATGTTTTAGGACTTGGAAATTGACTCCGGAAGAGATTAAGCAACTGAACGGCCAACGGTGAACGGTACAGTTCTCTTGTGACCTGCTTGCTAACGAGGTGTCCCTCGGCTTGTGTGCTATTTGTTTTGTGTGCTCACTAAACAAGATAAGCATGCAACCGGAACATATTATATTTATTGTATTGTTGTGTGATGTTTGAAAACTAACACAACATACCGTGATAACTTACTAACCAATGTTTAGTAAGGAATTGAGTGAGACTAAGGAACGCCCCTAATAAGGGACGATATGAACCGAAAGAGTTAACCAACAACAGGGTCTTGAGATTACTACTAACTGGAACTTGAGTGAGGAACCCGGGACCGATCTCCGTCATGCATGCTAAGGAAAGGGGGTCGTTATCTATAGCAGATTCGACCTCCGATTAAGGACTTGTCTTCGGACTTGTAGCCTAGGACCGGTTGCCGGCTCAGCTGCGCTGGACTCCCGTCCAGAGTAGGTGGCATTAAGATGGTGCGGTGGGATCACCTAAATCCCAGGTTCGAATTAAGCTACAACCAATCCCTTCCAGGAACGGTTTGTATATTGAGATTAAGTTAAGATTAAGATTAAGGTAAGATTAAGATAAGTTGCAACCATTCCTTTTTAAAGGATGGTTTGTATTGTTAAGTTTAAGATTAAGGTAAGATTAAGATAAGTTGCAACCATTCCTTTTTAAAGGATGGTTTGTATTGTTAAGTTTAAGATTAAGGTAAGATTAAGATAAGTTGCAACCATTCCTTTTTAAAGGATGGTTTGTATTGTTAATTTAAGATTAAGGTAAGATTAAGATAAGTTGCAACCATTCCTTTTAAAGGATGGTTTGTATTGTTAATTTAAGATTAAGGTAAGATTAAGATAAGTTGCAACCATTCCTTTTTAAAGGATGGTTTGTATTGTTAAGTTTAAGATTAAGGTAAGATTAAGATAAGTTGCAACCATTCCTTTTTAAAGGATGGTTTGTATTGTTAAGTTTAAGATTAAGGTAAGGTTAAGATGAATTGCAACCATTCCTCTTAAAAGGATGGTTCGTATAATAAGATTAAGATAAGCGACATCCACTCCTTTAAAGGATGGTTGTTTCTCAGATTAAGATAAGACTAAGATTGAGGTGAGATAAGGATGGACTAAGATTAAGAGGGAACATTACTTAAGGAGTTAAATAACTAACTCTCTAATTAAGGGAACGCATTTAGTCGTTCATTGTGTGTGAACTTTGATTGTTCATATATGGATTGTTGTTTACCGCATTACTATTATGTTGTGCATTTAATCACCCTCCATGCTATCGACAATTAGTCGTCGTAGCCACGTTAGCTTGGGGCCATGAGGGGATCGTACCAGCATTCGTGCTGACCCCCCTTTGGGGGCTGTTTTTACTACACAGGTACATCAGGAAGCGGCCGACGCGAGAGTAAGAAGGGGTACAAGTGTTACGGGTTAAGTGTGGCCTACGAGTTGTGCGTGTACACTCATATGGCAATTGGAGTTAGTAAGATGTATAGGATGTGAGAGGGTTGTAAGAAGGATACGTAATTGGTTAAGGTTGTTGTACTAATGTTCGGTATATTCTGTAGTCAGACCGTGGCAAGGTCCTGGTTTGTAAAGAATTCCGCTGTGACATGTTTATATATATACTGTTAAGTTTGCGAGACCACATCTGGATTGAGTTGGGGTGTTCACCAAACAAAGCCTAATCTAGGCAAAACAAGGTATAAATCACTTAAACCTACACTTGGTATATTAATATGTGTTTATACATATGTATATATTTATGCCGTGAGTGAATGGGTTAATTAAGGTCTTATTTTGACCTTAGGTGATTAAGGAATGGTTTAGTAAATTTTATAACTAATTAATTAACATAATTGTCAAATTTAAGACATTATGTGGAAAATTGGTAAATATTGAAAAGATGTGGTAAGGGCCGAAGTTTAATTTTGCATTTTTGGGCATTTATTGTAATATATTTTACAAGCCATGTTTTAATAGGCCATTTTATTTATATATTTATAAGGTTTTATTTAAGTTTAGGTGGTATATATGCATTACCGCATATTATAAGGGGTTAAAGTGTAAATTAAATTTAGGGGCTATATAAAATATAGCCGAATGTTTGAGGTTAAAAAGGATTTAAAATAAAATTATAAGATTTTATAAAGTTTTGGGGTTAAATTGTAATTTTTGAAAAGATATGGGTATAAACCATAATATATGGTTATTGATGGTCAAGGAATATTAAGGTGGTGGTCAACCTTGACCATATGGTAGGTTTTGACCGAATTAAATAAGTTAGATAACTTATCTAAGGTTTTATTATAAGATAAGTATTTAATTGTAACAATTTTATAACATATGTGGTATATATGTGATTACCAAAAATAAAGGGTGTATAATGGTATTATAAACACCCATGGGCTATTAGGAAATTTTAGGATTTATTGGGTTGATTTTAGAATTAAAATAAACTATATATGTATAATATATAGTTATTATGTCATTATGACACTTTGGAGAAATATATGTGGTGGAATTGTAAATACCAAAAGTATATGGGTTAGTAAGGGTAATTATAACCCTTTGGTGAAATTTGGTGATTTATAGAATTATATAAGAGTATTTAATACGATATATGTATAATATATAGTTTCAATGATATTATAAAACTATATGTTATAAATTGGGCCAAATGGCAATTATAAAGACTTGGGTGGGTCTGTTCGGAAATTTTACAAAATATAACCTTAGGTTATACCATTTTATAAGTTAAAAATTTAATATTATATGATATATAAACACGGTATAAATAATGGGGTGAATTTGTAAATAAAGGAAACTATGGTATATGAAAAAGAATATGGTTTTGATATGGTGCCCATGCGGCAATAATAATAGTTTTTGTATAAAAACTATAGGTTATAATTTAAGGAAAAAAATATCATATTATATGATATTAGTATATGGTATAACATTACATATTGTTATGTGGTCAAAATGAAATTAAAATAAAAGAAAGGGCTGTACCGAATTAATAAGGTTGGAATATGAATTTTAGACTAAGGTCTACAATGTTATAAATGTTATAACAATTATATGGTGTTAATGGTTTTAATGGAATTAATGTATGTAAGGATATTCACATTAAATAATGTGACATACTATAGATAAATAAGATTTATAAACTAAGGTATTTATTGATTAAACATTAGGAGTTGAAATTATACAACATAAAGTTTTAAATAATATTAGGATAATGATCTTAATATAAGTTGTATAATATAATACAACTAATGGGAATAATCATCTAATATAAGATTATAAAAATGTAACATAAATATAAGAGTTTTATAACTCATGAAACTTACCTATATGGTAAATGTATACATACGCAAGAAAAATGTATATAAGGATGGATATATATTATGGTTGGAGACCATAATATAATGGTGGTGGTTATTACAAAAATAGTTACAAACTATATGTTATGAGTTTTGAATGCAATATAATTTGCTAAGATAATGGATTATATAGTACAATGTATTATAATGGATGGTGGGTAAATAATACATATAATAAACAATGCATGCATACATGCAACTATATGTTTATATACCTAAGATAAATGGTGGATAAGATTATGAAGTATAATGAATTGAACTTAACGGTCAAACATTACGACCTACGAGTTTTAGTAACAAAGTCGACCAGTTTAGAGAAATCCGTAACAAATAATGTAGAAATCCGGGGATGAACTGTCGGGGTTACTTGTTTTTCGGAATACCGGATTTAGTTAGTCATGGAGACTGACTTATAGTTTATTTTTACCGTTTAGATCGTACTTCAGACGAGGACGCTTGACGAGCTAGTGGTCTACACTGCGCATCCTAGGTCTTGTGAACGGTATGTAAAGGGTTTTGATCCGAGTTGTCCAAAGGAAACTCCTTGGGCTCGGATTTGGTTGATATCACTTGTGTGTTAAGTGTTTTGGATACGTGTAATGTGATTATGTGTGTTACTGCATTAATATTTATGCACGAACGTCCGCGGGACTAACACTACGTCGACTATAGATCGACTTATATAACATACATATGCGTTAATGTGAAACATGACGGTTACTTGATATAATACCCTAGTATTAATATTAAGTATATGGTACCTAAGTAAAATACTTAGGGACGAGTCACGACATTGTCGGTCTCTAGAGCATGGATCTCGAAATGAATATGACCTAGATTACTTCTAGGTATGCGTGAGACCCATTGGGCAGCTAAATAATATTATTCTCCATAAGACTAAGAGCATATCTTAAACATTATGAGAGAGAGATGGTATGAATTGAAGTGAGAATCCCAGTAGTTTTACAACTACTTGGTTCCGCATTTGTGATCACTGAGGGGTTCCCGATCGGTTTCCGCTCCAGGTTTAATACCCCAACGAGCCCTATTTGGATCGTGGGTCAGGTGGCTACGGCCCTTTTTATATGGACGTCTACAAGACAAATGAGAATAGTCAGGGGCCTCCGGACCTCTGGCGAAATGAGCACCTTTGTGTGTACGGGAGGACTACTGTCCATGGTGAGGTTATCGGGTTGTCTTAACATGACGCCCAACTGGTATTAATTAAACATGGTTTGGATGGGGCCTTAAAGGCAAGGTAAATTAACTAATGGAAAACTATACGCTACGGCGATTGTACATTGTACAATTATACTGCTATTATTTTCGCATACGTTCGATATACAATTGTTGTTGTGAGATTTTTATGACTGTTTGAATTGGATTGGATGGTTTGAGTGTTATGAATGTTTGGATGGAGGATTATGTATATTATACATGTATATACAGTATTGATTATAACTGTAAAATGGTAAAGCATGAAACCAATCTAATAATAAGATGGTTAAAATGACTAAGTGACCATTAGGGTCCAGGCCCGGCATACTCAGCGTCTATCACTGATACTACACCATTATGCAGGTAGTTGATTATTGTCGAAGCCGAAGTGCGGGAACAGGGTAACTAGAGTTTATTTTGATTACCGCACAGGGAGTTTATTTTGTATTATGATGCCAGACTAGCAAATGTATTATGGTACAGTTATGTATATTCGGGATTGGGTAGACGCTCACTTGTCGACGTTTATGGTTTATGGACTTAGTATGATGTATAGAAGTTTTCTCGTTATCACGGCGGTTAGCAGTTTGTTTATGTTGGGAGTTGGATGTAGTTTGGCTTCGTTGCTCGCGTGGGCGAGTAATGGCCGGTGACACCCGAGTGAGTATTGTTGTTGTTATTATTTCTTCCGCTGTAAGACGTTTTATTTATTGCTACGTGAGAGATTATTACGTGATTAAGGAGTGGGGTGTTACAAAAGTGGTATCAGAGCGGAGTACCGCTCTGATGACAAGAAAATAGGTAAAGACAGTGAGCTTAGGACTTGGGAAATTACGGGAAACGTTTGTGAGGTACGAGACGATTCGTCTTAAAAGATATTGTGTTTAGAAAAGCAAATTGCGTGACATATTAGCCTTAAAGGCAATTCAATATCTATTGGTTGTGTACGGTAATTTACCGAGTAATTATGTGACATATGTACTACAGATGTCTGGGGAACTAGAGGGCATGGTACAGGTGGAGGTGGAGGCGGTGACCCCGTGATTCCAGCTGTTGCTGAGACGATTGCTGCCGTTCTCGCACAGCTTGGTACTCAAATTGGAGGAGCACCAGCCCACCCGCCACAGCCTAGGGAAACGAACTGGCTGAAGTCAGTTACCGAGACCCGACCACCTACATATTCTGGGGAGCCAGACCCCATAGCCTTGGAATGTTTCATTGTTGAACATGAGAAGGCCTACAAAGCTTTACAAGTACCTGCCGACCAGAAGGTCATCATTGCTGCTTTCCATCTGAAGGATGCTGCCAGCACTTGGTGGAGGTTGGTCAAGGACCATCACCTAGCTATGCCCCACTTTTCATGGGCTGCCTTTGTCGAGTTGCTGAGGGGGAAGTACTACCCGGCACATCTTAAACAGAAGAAGCGCCATGAGTTCGAGACATTGTCCTTGGGAGGTCTGACCGTGGATGAGTACTACGCTCGATTCATTGGTCTGCTGGACTTCATCCCCGGAGTAGATTACTCAGAGACCATGATGGTCGAGAAGTACCGGGGGGATTGTTGTTTCGCATACAGATGGCGATGGGTGCTACCCTCTACACTACCATCCAGGTATTAACATGAAAGCCATAAATTCTTTACTTACCACATTACCGATTAACTTTGAGAACTTATCAATGAGATTCTAGGAGTGTTATGACGCTGCCTTGAGGACGGAGCTAATGCTCCAGACTCGGGAAGAGACTCTCGGGGCCAAGAAGAGAAAGAACCCTGAGGGAGAGTCTGAGGGTGGAGGAGCATCTCCAGGCGATGGCCAGAAGAAGGGAAAGGACTTATCCCATTCTAAATTACTTACCATAATAAATTCCTTATGAATGCTGACCCGAAACCTTAAGCAGGAAATTCTTTCAAAAGAAAGGGCAGCAGGGTCACCAGGGAGCAAAGGGGAAAGAGCCCGTCCTTCAGTTGACCGGCCCAGTTATAGATGCTCAGCCTTTGAGATCTGCACCTCCTAAGGGTGAGAACACCTACCTCTTAAATTAAATTGTAACCTTAACCTTCTTATCTTCAGATTTTAACTTAAACTAAATGCTACCATTAGGCACCGGACAACCCCAGTGCCATTACTATTGTAAGCGTTGTGGGAAGGACCATCCTGGGGTCGATTGCAATGGCCGCAAAGTTGAGTGTCGGTGCTGCAAGAAAGAGATCCACCGGGAGTTTGAGTGCTGGATGAACCCTGAGAGCCGTAACTATAGGCCACCAAGGAATACTCAGAAGACCTCAGTTGGAGGATCTGGAGTACCACGAGGCGGTCATGATGGCCAGACATCTACTAATGCTGGAGCCCTGAAGGGCAAGGAAGTCGATAGGGCATGAGTACCCTGAACTCCGTGAGACCGCTGGTGGAAGATTTTTGCTTACTGTGATATGTACTTACCTTGGATGTTAGACAGAGATATGTTATAAGTATGTGGGAGTGTGTCATTGACCACTCGCCTCTTTGTGTATGACTTTTGAGATTAGTTATGTGGACTCGATGCGAGTAACCTTGGAACCTTGACGGATTATATATATGAACAGGATGTTAACGCTTACATTATCATGTAGCCCATACTCGACGACGCAGAGTCAATGAGACCGGTAATTACTGAATCAGAATTTCATCTGCATGGCGCACTTGCTATTGCAAGCGCTATGACAAATAAATCACATAAATTTCCATCTGCCTTGTGCACTTGACAGAGCAAGTGCTGCAACTGCAACTGCAACTGCAACTACTACTTTTTAGTTTTATTATATATATACCAAAAATAAATAATTTTTTTACTTTTTCATACAAACCTGAAGATTAGAAACCTATGCAACCTTAGGAAGACCGTTAGTCCGACCACTGCAACTGGAGAAGTTATACAGCCAATGTGATTGTAAACCACATCAGGGAGAAAAGGAATGTGTGTGCACTCAATGAGATCGAATTAGTAGAACCAAGTTTCCTAAATATAGCACGAATTTTACTTACACCGAGCTGAATAACACCGGCTTATGACACAAATTACCACTGATGCCACTAGGGCAATGACACTTACAACAACAAGATAACCGATAATATGAAAAAAAAGGGAAGAAGAAGAGAAAAGAAAAGAGGATATCCATCAAAGGGAGATTGACAACAGAATACTTCACAATACCCGTGTGACAGACATTGTCAGTTTACTAAATGAGACATGGGACGACCGCACTCCGATAGGAGCATGTGGGCCTGACAGACTTATTTATGAATTAGTCGGGTAAGTAGTAATGTATCAGTACGGTACCCCATGCAAGTAGACAAGTAGTGTTAGGAACACGAGAAGTAGTCAACTCCGTACTAAGGACAGTAATGCAGGTTACCTCGAAGATGGACGAGAAGAGCCGCAGTTAAACCAACGGGCTAGAGAAATCAGGAACTTTCAACAGAGAGCGGTAGACAGTATACAGTGAAGACAAGGGAACCATTCAAGGACAGGAAACCGAAAGAAAGAAACATGAAAACCCATTATGGACAAATAATATGTGGAATTCTCATAAGGATCGAGCAAATTTTTGCAATCCAGAGGAAATCTACCAGATGATGTGAACATAAACGCGTGACTACGCAATGATGAGAGACAAAGCTACATACTAGCAGATACCTTAAGCAAGGAACAATAGACTTTGGAATGTACCACTCACATGATAATTTGCTCATCTTATCTGTTGGACTCATTAGATATTAGCTGCTGAGAGTTTACGCCTCTGCACTCTGTAGGACTGAGTGTTTTGGTATTGCACTTGAGCAGTTATTAATCTAGTGGGAATATAGAAAGATGCAATGGATATCAACACGAGTGTGTATCAAGAACTACAACAGTGTGTTACTCCAGAACAAAACCACCAGGAGACACGGATGACAATCATCATACCCGTGGACATGTAGGCTGGTACGTCTTAATATTACAAAGACAAGTGCAAAGAGCACTAAGTACTAACAATAGCCAATGTCATATTACACCTCAAGCTTAACATCAGTGAGAGAAGACACACGCATGTATGCTAGTGATCCAAACGAGAGGATACACAGCAACAAAAAGAGGCAAATTGAGCCTATGTTCATGGGTCTGCACCTCAGTACGGAGCGAGTGGGCCCATTAGAACGAACTTGGGAGAGAGCACAAATAGTTCAGTGCCTCACCCTTTATGTATTGTGGAGCCCAAAAGGGCTAGAGTCATACCCGTCTCTCTAATATGAGGATCATCCACGAGTTGGTGAACTCTATGAGGGCCAAGTATCCAGTGCTCCTTGTTGAGCGGCTATTGTATACTTGTGGGGTACGGGGGCGTAACCCTTTTTAAGGGGGGTAGAGCCTCTTGGCTGTGCACGTGTGTGCACTAAGTTTCGTTGTTTCGTATGTGGGGCATACAGTAGTTTGTGGTATGCGGGGCATACGAGGTTTGTCTGTTTGTTTGTTTTCATATGCATTGCATACAGTGAATTGGTAGTATGCGGGGCATACGAGGTTTTGCTGGTTATGTTTGGTACGCGGGGCATACGTTGTTTGGTTTGTTTGTGTATGATGTGCACTAGTATGTATGTATCTTATGAGATACCTGTTTGAATGTTGTATGTACACCCATGTGTGTAATACTTTTCTTATGCTACTTGTGATATATATATATATATACTTATATTGCTTTGTAGAATGATTACATATGGAATCGCCTAGATACGAAATGAATCATTAGATATGGAATGTGGAACGATAGTATGTTATGGACACCTCGGGGAGGTTGTCAGGGTTTGTAGAATTGATAGGAAATAATGGTGCTGATGGATCACCTATGTCCATATATGATTGAAATAACGCCACAAAGTGATGGCTATGTGCTGTATAAGCGCAATACGATGTGTGTAAATGATATATCACATAGATATACATTATGGGAATAATGGGTAGTCATATATTTATATACTTACCTATTTGATTAAGCGACCTCGGGACGAAATCTTTTTAAGGGGGGTAGAATGAAATACCCCAAACTAATAAAATATGGATTAAACATCTAATCACATTAATTAAGGCCTAAACATGCCTTAAAAGTCAACTGAGAACAACAGTGGTCAACACAAAGCAAGATATTGCACCCTTTGACTGTTTAGGGTAAATAAATACCCAAATCAACTTCTTAGGACCTAAAACTTTTTCCTAAGCTTATTAACACATACTACAAAACATATTACAATTGTTGGACAACACTCCAACACAAAGAACAAGCATTTACATGCTTCAAGGTCAAGTAGGGCAAAAATGTGCTCTAAGAAAACCTTAAAGATCTAATGACCTCTAAATGATATAAAATTGGATTCCCTGATCAAATATCATGTAAGAAACACACAAAAAAAACTGTTCTCAAGGAAAACTAACCTCAGAAACACACTTGCGACACAAAATGTGCACTAAAACACCTTAAAGCACGTTTTTGCGCAATTGCCTTCTAAATTGGTTTTTAATGGGCTTAAAGGTTATAATTACCTTTAAATATGATAATATATCATATTATATCATATTAGGAATTTAATTCCAGAAGTTTACAAATTTTATATTAAAATATTAATAAAACCCTAAAAGGGGCCCGTTTCAGTCAACGTTGACTAAGAATGGTCAAGAGGTCAAAGTTTGACCCCTTGGATCCCATGGAGTCGGCAGTCACAAGCAGGGGAGCCTAATTTCGCCACTTGCAACACAAGGAACAAGGTTTCACACCTTTCCATGATTTAAGGGACCACTTTTACCTTTCCTATACAATAATCAAAATACCACACTTTTGCTCCTTGTTTGACTCAGCCTCCATGTGAGAGAGACACTCCAGCCCCTCCAATAACCGATGCCAATAATACATGGTGAGTCATTGGGCATTACAAAACATTAAATAAGCAAAACTTACCTTAAAGGCAAATTAGCTCCATTATTCTCATTTGCCTTGCTTCCCAGCCGACACAAGGCCTCTTCAACCTCTCTTTTGCTTCTCCAAACCGTGGCTAACACACCAAATACAGAGGAGAACAACAATTGACATAGGTAAGCTTATTAAGCCATTTTATGTTCATTTTCTTCACAATTCTTTCCTCTTTCGATGGATCTAAGCATCAACCATTTCCATCCATGGATCTAGCTTGTTTTGGAGGTCAAAATGAGGGCAAATCTCAGCTGTAACACGGGAAGGAGGTGGAGAAATCAAATCTTGTTCTTAAGGTATAAAATGTGCTTTAAGCACTTATCTTTTGATTCTCTTCAAATCCGGTTGTGAAACTTTGTTTCCTAGCCTTATAATCTTCTTATTAACATACTTATTCTGTGGATCTATCGAGAGCTTCAAGGTATAGCCAGATCCAAGCCAAAAACACCATTTTAGGAATTTTAATCAAGGTAAAAATTAGCCATCTTCTAATCTGAGTTATACCAGTTTAAAGCTAGGTTTTAGTAGCTCTTTTGATGCTCTTTTCCTACTGTTAAAACAGGCCGAAGACAACCTATTCTTGTCTTGGTATTCTAAGGTAAAATTTACCTTGAAAATGTACATTAAGCACTTCTTATGGTTAGGTCTTGCTTGGAGACTAATCATGTAACCCCCAACTAAATCCAAATGTGGTCTCGCAACTTAACAGTATATATAAAATGTCACATCAACACAGCGGAATTCTTTACAATCCAGGACCTTGCCACGGTCTGACTACAGAATATACCGAACATTAGTCTAACAACCTAAACCATTTACATAATCTTCTTAAAATCCTCTCACATCCTATACATCTTACTAACTCAATTGCCATACGAGTGTACATGCACAAATCGTAGGCCACACTTAGTCCTTAACACTTCTACTCCTTCTTACTCTCGTGACAGCCGCCTCCTGATGTTCACCTGTGTAGTAAAAAAAACCCCCGAGGGGGTCAGCACGAATGCTGGTACGATCCTCTCATGGCCCCCAAGCTAACGTGGCTACGACGACTAATTGTCGATAGCATGGAGGTTGATTAGATGCACAACATAATAGAAAGTGCAGTAAACAACAACTCAGATATGAACAATCAAAGTTCACACACAATGAACGACTTAAATGCGTTCCCTTAATTAGAGAGTTAATTATTCAACTCCTTAAGTAATGTTCCCTCTTAAACTTAGTCCATCCTTATCTCACCTCAATCTTAGTCTTATCTTAACCTTAGAAACAACCATCCTTTAATAAGGAGTGGATGTAGCTTATCTTAATCTTAATAATACAAACCATCCTCTAAAAAGGAATGGTTGCAACTTACCTTAACCTTACCTTAATCTTAATAATACAAATCATCCTTTAAAAAGGAATGATTGTAACTTATCTTAATCTTAACTTAATCTTAATCTTAATAATACAAATCATCCTTTAAAAAGGAATGATTGTAACTTATCTTAATCTTACTCTTAATAATACAAATCATCCTTTAAAAAGGAATGATTGTAACTTATCTTAATCTTAACTTATTCTCAGAATACAAACCGTTCCTGGAGGGGAATGGTTGTAGCCTAAGTCCAAACCTGGGATTTAGGTGATCCCACCGCACATCTTAATGCCACCTACCCTGGACGGGAATCCAGCGTAGCTGAGCCGGCAACCGGCCCTAGGCTACAAGTCCGAAGACAAGTCCTCAAGCGGAGGGCGGATCTGATTCAGATACCGTCCCCCTTTTTCCTTAGCATGCATGACCGGAGATCGGTCCCGGGTTTCCTCACTCAAGTTCCAGTTAGTAATAGTCTCAAGACCATGTTTGTTGGTTAACCTCTTTCGGTTCATATCGTCCCTTATTGGGGCGTTCCTTAGTCTCACTCAATTTCTTACTAAACATTGGTTAGTAAGTTCTCACGGTATGTTGTGTTAGTTTTCAAACATCACACAACAATACAATAATCATAATATTCCGGTTGCATGCTTTATCTTGTTTAGTGAGCACACAAAAACAGATAGCACACAAGCCGAGGGACACCTCGTTAGCAAGCAGGTCACAAGAAGAACTGTACTGTTCACCGTTGGTCGTTCGGTTGCTTACTCTCTTCCGTAGTCCAAATTCCCAAGTCCTAAAACATTCATTCAGTTTTAGGTTGTCAATCACTTAACTTAATTCAACTTACTTAACTTACTTATCCCTAATGATCCCCACCTAACACCTCTTAAGTCTTACAACTTAATCTTACAAACTTAATCTTAAACTTTTAAGTTTATTCTTAACTTAATCCCTTAGGTCTTTATACCTCTAATCATCATTGCCCCCTTAATGGGGTACCATTAATACCACTAAACTCTCTTAGGGTTTCTTTCTTCTTTTTTTTTTTTTTTTTTTTTTATGGTCCGACCGACCCACCGACCGACCCACCCCCTGGGTAGGTCGGCTGTAGAGAACATCCAACTTCACAGTTTCAGCCCGACCGACCCAGACTGGGGTCGGTCCCCTGGGTAGGTCGGCTGCAGAAACTTCTCATACATTGTCAAATTTTCTCCAAATTTTTCCTCAAGCCTCCTAATGTGTTCTAACATCATTTGGCACATCAAACACACCTTATAACCTCCACCAAACTCATTAAAACACTTCCAAAGATCTTCTCAAACATTTGCTCAATTCTTACAAACACTCCTAACACTTATCATATAATTCCTTACATTACCAACTTGTATCTTTACCAAAACTTCAACCAACCCAAGTGTTCCCTCCTTAACAGTTTGGGCACTTCATAAACATTATTTTCCATCTTCAGTTCATTTAACAAAACTTCCTCAAGTCATCTTACATAACCATGAACAAATTCCTCTCCTTTCCATTTGTTACTCATCATTCCTAAACTCTTGGGCATACCTAAACATTTCTTGTCATCCTCTTAGCACCTCAACCTTGTTCTTCTTTACCTTAACTATACTACACCCTCCTTGGACATTTCCACCTCCTTTTACTCACTTACCCACCATTATCACGATCATACGCTCTTTTACAGTCCTAGTCATTTTCCTTGATGACTTACAACATCCTCCTACCTTTTTCACTTCTATCACCCAAGTCCACACATTACCATTCAACTAAACCTTACTAGTCCACCACTAACATCATCACACTTACACAAGGTTCTCAAAACTCTCATTGTCTTACTCTCTAGTTCATACCTAAATCTCCTTAAGGCATTATACACCTTTCCTTAAAACTTATGCACAAGTCTTACATTCCTCACATCATGATTTTGGTGTGTTTAGTACACTCGCCAGTCCTCTAATTCCTCCTAGACATCTCTAGGTCACTCTAAACCTCAAGAACTCCTTAGTTAACTCATTTCCACCCAATTTTTCTTTTCATGCTCCCTAGTAAACCCTAGGGCATATTAACTCACCACCACCACTTAAACACTTTGTTTTCTACTCAAATTTCGCCATAGCTCCTCTAGTATATTATCATGCCCAAACACATTATTTTCCTCACTCAACCATCTCATTCACAACAAAATCAATATATTGCAATAATCTTAAATTGCATAGCACTAAGGCTCTTAAATGACATGGCTCTTAGGCCCTTAAATAACTTAAACTTAAACACTGAATTTCCCACATATAAAAGCTTTCAACCTGCAAATACACCCATCAATCTCATAGTAGTCATAATGTTCTTAAAACTCATCTTAAACTTATATTACTAACTCATTCCCATTGGCTCCTTAGTCACAAGTTTACAAGCTTATTTAAGTTCTTTTTCTTAGGTTATATAACCCAATACCCAATGTAAGCTCTAAGCCACATTGGTATCCACTTAAACTCATCCCTTAAAACTTAAACCACCATTAGGTAAGCATTTTACCTTGTTTTTCTCAAGCTTATCTTAACTTCCTCCTTAGACCTTCTTCTTGCATGAATCTCGGCCACCACTTAAATTCCCCTTGCCAATGTTCTAATCAATATTCAATGACTCATATGAGTACTAGACAATACACTAACCTCAAGGAATAAAAACCTAGGTTAGAAATGTGTTCTAAGGTATAAAAGTGGATGATTACCTTTGAAGTCTCAAGGTAGACTTTGGCATTGAATGAAATAGGACCTCCACTAGTCCTTGGTGAATAAATCAAGCTAGAACAAGGCATAAAACAAGGCCCCATGAGTAGAAATTTTCGGCCATGTACAAGAGATGATGGAAACATGGTTTTTCTTACATTTTCTTTACCTTAAGAGAATGGAGAAGCTAATGAGCTCTTCAAACTTGATTTTCCTCCATCAATGGAGTTTTCTCTTGGCACAAAAATGGAGCTTTGAAAGATTTGAAAAGATAGAAAGATAGGTCTTGGCTAACTAAGAAAATATGTGTTTAGTTTTTGATTTGGAGCTAAAATGAGCAAGTTATGGACAAGGCAAGGTGAGGCAACATGGAGGCTGCTTGGGACGGTTTGGAACATAGGAAAATAGAAAAGAACCGTGGAAGAAGAAGAGAAATGAAGAAGAGAGGAGAGAGGTAGGCTAATATAAGGTATTTGCTTTTATAAAGCAAATAGTACTATTCTCTCTTTTACTCTTCTTTTCCTTTATTTGCTTAGTCATATGGTGACTCCTCACATCAAAACCGCCCCCCTCTTGTAGTTTGAGATATTTATGGTCTTAGTTGACCATCTCATTGACTTATGTTGACTTAAGCTTAATTTGGGCACTATTTGGCACTATTCACTAATTAGTGCACATATTTGTGAGATTTTTGATTTCCAATTGATTTAGCCTTCCTAATGTGATACTAATTAGTACACATGTTGATTAAAGAGTAATGATGGACATTTAGCCACTCAAAACTCAATTCTAAGACAATTTCTCAAAAATGTGCTTTAAGACCTCTTAAAGCACATTTTGTGTTTTAACTTGTTTTCAAGCTTGGTTTTCTTTGCTAATTGATTTAAAATGACCATTAGAATATTACTAAGGTCTTATCATGATATTTGGGTACTCACCCAAGTCTCTCCAAGCTTAGAGCACGTTTTTGCCCTGATTGCCCTTAAGGCACTTTCTTGTGTTTTCCTTGGTTTAAATTGTCTACCAATCTTTCTAAGGCATATTTTAGCCTTACTACATCATGATTTGATGTTTACTTAGCATACTTAGGTTTGGGGTATTTCAATCTACCACCCCTTAAAAGAACTTTGTCCTCAAAGTTCCCATGCATCTCATCTTATTAGAATACATGTCTTACCTCATTCCTTAGATCATATAGATCATACTTATGTATACTTAAACTCATTGGATCATTAGATCCGCCACATTCTTATACTTAAATATCACACAACATGCTTAAGCATGTATAGCACTCAAAATTCTCCTTGTTTCTTTTGATGATTAAAACATTCACATAATTTTTCTTTCCAACGCATTCTCCCATGTCACCGGTCCGTAGACAATGGCTCATTCGTCCTCGTTACCATGAGCCAGAATACAAAACACGCTGCTCTCCCCATGTCACCCGGTCAAAAGACAAAGGCTCGTGCGTCCTCGACTTCATGGGCGAGACTCAGTAAAAAGGTAATCCTTTTTATGAGGTCATGTGAGGAATAATTCCTCTAATTAAAAATACAATCAACTCCAATTTCATTTTATCCTAAGGCCTCTACCCTTAGTGTGATTTAATTGTGACCACTGGTAGGGAGTTTCAGGAATCATCCAACCCTGATGTGATCAGCATCAGTGTAGAACTATCCTCTACCCCATTTTGTGTTCGGTTTCCCTTGATCCCTAGAAAATAAGTTCCACCTCCCACGTCATTTTCAAACATCCAAATAATTCACTCATGTCCAATTTTCTATCTTTTTAGTTCTTCTAATCATAATCAATACATCTCCAAAGTGTGGACTCATTCCATCAAACATTCCCAATCATCTCTAGTAATTACCTCAAGACTTAAATCCCTACTAAGTTCTATAACTGTCCCATACCAACTTCCACTGTCTCATACCACATAGCATTACTATTTCCTAACTCATAATCATATCAAATTGTATCTCATAATGTTATCTTATTCTTATCTCCCACATAGTCTCATATTGACTCATACCTCATATATTCTTATTTCTTAAGTCTCCTTAATCCTCTTCCTTAATTCTCTTAACTTGTACTCACACCGGAGTTAACAAGATAGGTAATTAATATGTATGGTATTCACATCTTCTGTGTGCAATAACCATGATTTATCTCAAAATGTTTATGTAAAACATATTCTTAAATTATTTTGTGCTATGCACACCGTAGTTTATGTACTCAGTACACAAACATACGCTAAGCGGTTTTCGCTCCACCCCCCTTAAAATGGATTAGGCCCACGTAATCAACATTACATGATCTTTGAACATAAGTTCAAGATGTCTAATTCCTACCAAGCATTCTAGCTTCCATGTCATCTATCTTACTTAGAATTCGATCAGGAATGACTTAGTTTCTGTATCGAGGATTCTTAACGGTACTTATACCGTTTCCTTAACTTGGTTTGGTCTAATCTCAAAGGTAGTGGTCTGCTAGCTTCCGCTGCGCGACTCTGATAATCTTATGCTTAATTGTCTTAATGGACACGTGTTATCTTTATATATACACGGCCTTAATGAGTTGTAACTCGTCTATCCATTCTCCTTGAAGATCTTATGTTCATACTCTTAGTATTTTTTCTCGAATGTCTAAATTGTTCCCCTCGACTGATCTTTGGTCTGAGGATGATTCTTAGTCTGAAACTACTGTTTAGTGCTTATTGCACTTTACAGTCTAATCTTACTCATCTTAAGACATGTCCTATGTCTATACTTAACAATCCGTGCTCTCGCACTTCATAGTCCTTAATTATTTGTTCTCTGATTCCCTTGCGTTACTGGTTCAACTGAATTCTTTCTCTTCAACTGTTTGTGGTAGTAGCTGCTCTTGTCTGATCTTGCGTCGTCGTCGTTGTACGGAGTCGACTACTTCCCGTGTTCCTTACACCACTCGTCTACATGCATGGGGTACCTTACTGGTACATTACTACTTACCCAACTAACTCATAAATGAGCGTGTCAGGCCTGCAAGCCCCTGTGGGGTGCAGTCGTCCCACGTCTCGTTTTAGTAAACTCATAGTGTCCGTCACACGTTTAGCAATTGCTAATTATGAAGTATTTTGTTGTCGATCTCCTCTTTCATCGTTCCATAATAACATTTATTGTTCTTCTTGAAGTTAATCAAGGGAAGTCCATTTACTGTGTTCCTGGGTATGGTATGCTCCAGCTTCTTTCTGCATCTCGTACTGATTCGGTCTCTTAATAATTGAGGTCTCTTTCCGTAGAGCCTCTTATCATGTTTCTCATATTTGTTCTACTAGGAATGCACTTCTAGTTCCATGAAGAAGGGGTAGTGTGGCTTCCTATGAAATCTTACCTAATTAGGTCCAGACTACTGGCATCAATGCTCAGTTCATCTACCATCTTATTTCTTTACTTATGCTGGTCTTAACTCATAAATTTAATTGCCTCAGTGTCAATATTTGACGGCTCAAACATAATGGTCGCCTTACCGCATACCATGACTTAATCCACTTTTTTAATATTGTATTGACGACCACTACTACCATGGTAGTTGGCCCTTACCATGTTGCCCATCAATGGTCAACCTCTTACTCATTTATTCTAATGTCTTACCTCATACTCAATCCCTTCTTGGTGTAACACACTGGAAGAAGTCATTCACTGAATCACTAGCTCTTCTGAGCATTGGTCACTTGACGAGTCATGATGTGCAATCTCAATGTTTATCCCTGACCATTACTAATTCTTACATCCTGGGTGTTGGATATGGGGTCTATCTGTGCAACCTTCCTTATTACTCAAGTGTATCTGCCTGTTCTAAGTAATCTCAATTTTACAGTTTCCATTCTCTAACAAAAGCGTATTGCATCTCTAATAAGTGAAAGCCCTTTTTGAGGGGTTCATTCCCACTCATGGCCTCACAACAAGGAGTGGTATCCCCACCCTAAAGGCATGGTTCGTTCTCCGCTCCTGTCCTTAGCATTATCTCAATATTCTCATTGGTACCCTTTCTGGTAATGTTCTTCCATTCTAAGTTATAGGTTTGGTACCGTTCATATCTACAAATTGTAGTCCCTTCGTGGCTTAACAAGCTCTCTAACAACTTATTGCACCTCGGGCTCTGATGTGGTTAACATCCTTGGCTCGTAGGCTCTTAGTGCTTAATGTCTCAGTTCATTATTTGTGCTCTTACTCATCTGCAGGTCATTCTCTTAAGATCTGGTTCTTTGAGCACTATCCACCGTTAGGTTACATACTAAATGTAGTATCGGATTTCATGGTAAGTTGCTGTATCCTGCTTCCTGCTATGGAAGTTGTTCAGGTGATCTGAGGTTACTTAATGTCTTTGACAATGCTGTCATTTTACTAGACTTATGTCTTTTAATAGTCAGGTTAGTTCATATTAGGCGTTTGCCTTACGGTGTCCAAGTTGGATATCATCCTGGCATCTTATACTTCTATCTCAACGCTTCGTTCAACTTCCGTTGACTACGCCACCCGTTGATGATCAATCATACTTGGGTGTTAATGAGTTAAACCAACAGTATTAACTGTCATTCTTCAGTTTGATCGGCTCGACTATGCCCACTCTGTGGGGTAGTCCTCTGAGCTTTCCTTTTTCCAGGGTTGTACGTCTTTAATCCTCAGTAGGTCGTAACTTACGTTTATTATCTTTTACCCTTGTTTTCTGGTTTTCCAACATCTTCATTGAAGAATGTTTATTACTGGTATTCTTAGTGATCCATCTGGGAGTCTTATCCCATCCTTGTTGGAAGTCGTTCAGTCGACTGCCTTTATTGTATCTCTTGATACATTCCATGTATGTTGTTACTTAAGTAGTGCTTTTGCTCGAATTTTTGAGTGATCTCCTAGGTTCCTCCTTGAGATCCGGGTTTGGTGTTCTTACCACCCACTGTCGTTGTTGTTGTAGTGGGTTTATACCGTTGTTATATTTATATGGTTAATATACTTGTCCAAGTTCCACTCCTGGCTGACTGGCGTGTCACCTTATCTCATTTTTGTCAGGCCGTCGGGCCTTCCAAGGTCTTATTTTCTGTTCTTATGGTTTTACAATTCGGTGCTATTATGTGTTACAATTGTAGCTTCTCCTATCTCGTCTTGATGGCTTTTCGTGCGTGGCTTAACCGTGGTAGCACTTGCTATGGCAAGTGCGCCATGCAGGATGGGCTATTGGTACAAGGTACATTGGTAGTGATACTTCCTTCTAATTTCCATGTACTTGGTAGTCCTCGGGACTCCTCCGATAATCTCTTATTTTGGATACCGACATCGGGCAGTTTTCCTTGTTGTTTGACAATACTGTCATCTATTAGGGCGTTCCTCTTTCTGAGGAATCCCTTAATATTTCTCATGTCTTAATCCTCGCTCTTGTCTCCACACATCTTGTTGTGGTTACTAAGTAATGATTCTCCTTTAGGCACTACATCGTAGTCCTATTTCGGTATACAATTTATATGTGTTTCCACCGTTGTCCGCGTTATGTCGGCCAGGTCTTGTAACCTTTTTCATTGGGTGGGTTTGGAGTTCCCGTTCTTAACTGGACCTTCCAGTAATCTTAATCCTCATGCTCTATTATCTCACTGTTATGCTCTCTCGGATCCGCTGTCCGGTACTCATGTCTCTTATCATTTCCTCATCCATTGCACACGTAGTTCTTTCCTTACCATTGGTATCGCGGGTTATGTCGACTGCGTAGCATGTTGACCCATGTTGCCGGTAATTTCCGTTCCCTTACTGATAGTATTCCATAGGTGCGCGTGTTTCTCTGTTGATGCGCTCCATTTAAAATCTCCCAGTTCTCCTTAACTGTTATGCCACAAGATGTTTCTTGTATGCTTACTTAACTAACTGCCAGATCGGGTTTCCCCGAGTAAGAGAAGGCTTTCTTCTCTCTGGCGTTTGTTCCACATATTCAGGGTTAGGGATGTGGAGGGCGGGTCTAGGTACTATGGATATCGGTAAACACCGGGAAGTCCTGACTAACGCACCTCTCACTCTATCTCTCAACCCTTAGCCCATAACTCAATCTCAACCTCAATATTCCCTAAGTTCGGTATTTCTTGTCTTCAGAGCGTAACTACGCTCTGATACCACTTTTTGTAACACCCCAACTAATCCAATGTGGTCCGCAACTTAACAGTATATATACAAACATGTCACAGCGGAATTCTTTACAATCCAGGACCTTGCCACGGTCTGACTACAGAATATACCGAACATTAGTCTAACAACCTTAACCATTTACATAATCTTCTTAAAATCCTCTCACATCCTATACATCTTACTAACTCAATTGCCATACGAGTGTACATGCACAACTCGTAGGCCACACTTAGTCCTTAACACTTCTACTCCTTCTTACTCTCGCGACAGCCGCCTCCTGATGTTCACCTGTGTAGTAAAAAAAAAGCCCCCGAGGGGGTCAGCACGAATGCTGGTACGATCCTCTCATGGCCCCCAAGCTAACGTGGCTACGACGACTAATTGTCGATAGCATGGAGGTTGATTAGATGCACAACATAATAGAAAGTGCAGTAAACAACAACTCAGATATGAACAATCAAAGTTCACACACAATGAACGACTTAAATGCGTTCCCTTAATTAGAGAGTTAATTATTCAACTCCTTAAGTAATGTTCCCTCTTAAACTTAGTCCATCCTTATCTCACCTCAATCTTAGTCTTATCTTAACCTTAGAAACACCATCCTTTAATAAGGAGTGGATGTAGCTTATCTTAATCTTAATAATACAAACCATCCTCTAAAAAGGAATGGTTGCAACTTACTTAACCTTACCTTAATCTTAATAATACAAATCATCCTTTAAAAAGGAATGATTGTAACTTATCTTAATCTTAACTTAATCTTAATCTTAATAATACAAATCATCCTTTAAAAAGGAATGATTGTAACTTATCTTAATCTTAACTTAATCTTAATCTTAATAACAATCATCCTTTAAAAAGGAATGATTGTAACTTATCTTAATCTTAACTTATTCTCAGAATACAAACCGTTCCTAGGGGAATGGTTGTAGCCTAAGTCCAAACCTGGGATTTAGGTGATCCCACCGCACCATCTTAATGCCACCTACCCTGGACGGGAATCCAGCGTAGCTGAGCCGGCAACCGGCCCTAGGCTACAAGTCCGAAGACAAGTCCTCAAGCGGAGGGCGGATCTGATTCAGATACCGTCCCCCTTTTTCCTTAGAATGCATGACCGGAGATCGGTCCCGGGTTTCCTCACTCAAGTTCCAGTTAGTAATAGTCTCAAGACCATGTTTGTTGGTTAACCTCTTTCGGTTCATATCGTCCCTTATTTGGGGCGTTCCTTAGTCTCACTCAATTTCTTACTAAACATTGGTTAGTAAGTTCTCACGGTATGTTGTGTTAGTTTTCAAACATCACACAACAATACAATAATCATAATATTCCGGTTGCATGCTTTATCTTGTTTAGTGAGCACACAAAAACAGATAGCACACAAGCCGAGGGACACCTCGTTAGCAAGCAGGTCACAAGAAGAACTGTACCGTTCACCGTTGGTCGTTCGGTTGCTTACTCTCTTCCGTAGTCCAAATTCCCAAGTCCTAAAACATTCATTCAGTTTTAGGTTGTCAATCACTTAACTTAATTCAACTTACTTAACTTACTTAACCCTTAATGATCCCCACCTAACACCTCTTAAGTCTTACAACTTAATCTTACAAACTTAATCTTAAACTTTTAAGTTTATTCTTAACTTAATCCCTTAGGTCTTTATACCTCTAATCATCATTGCCCCCTTAATGGGGTACCATTAATACCACTAAACTCTCTTAGGGTTTCTTTCTTCTTTTTTTTTTTTTTTTTTTATGGTCCGACCGACCCACCGACCGACCCACCCCCTGGGTAGGTCGGCTGCAGAGAACATCCAACTTCACAGTTTCAGCCCGACCGACCCAGACTGGGGTCGGTCCCCTGGTAGGTCGGCTGCAGAAACTTCTCATACATTGTCAAATTTTCTCCAAATTTTTCCTCAAGCCTCCTAATGTGTTCTAACATCATTTGGCACATCAAACACACCTTATAACCTCCACCAAACTCATTAAAACAACTTCCAAAGATCTTCTCAAACATTTGCTCAATTCTTACAAACACTCCTAACACTTATCATATAATTCCTTACATTACCAACTTGTATCTTTACCAAAACTTCAACCAACCCAAGTGTTCCCTCCTTAACAGTTTGGGCACTTCATAAACATTATTTTCCATCTTCAGTTCATTTACAAAACTTCCTCAAGTCATCTTACATAACCATGAACAAATTCCTCTCTTTTCCATTTGTTACTCATCATTCCTAAACTCTTGGGCATACCTAAACATTTCTTGTCATCCTCTTAGCACCTCAACCTTGTTCTTCTTTACCTTAACTATACTACACCCTCCTGGACATTTCCACCTCCTTTTACTCACTTACTCACCATTATCACGATCATACGCTCTTTTACATTCCTAGTCATTTTCCTTGATGACTTACAACATCCTCCTACCTTTTTCAGTTCTATCACCCAAGTCCACACATTACCATTCAACTAAACCTTACTAGTCCACCACTAACATCATCACACTTACACAAGGTTCTCAAAACTCTCATTGTCTTACTCTCTAGTTCATACCTAAATCTCCTTAAGGCATTATACACCTTTCCTTAAAACTTATGCACAAGTCTTACATTCCTCACATCATGATTTTGGTGTGTTTAGTACACTCGCCAGTCCTCTAATTCCTCCTAGACATCTCTAGGTCACTCTAAACCTCAAGAACTCCTTAGTTAACTCATTTCCACCCAATTTTTCTTTTCATGCTCCCTAGTAAACCCTAGGGCATATTAACTCACCACCACCACTTAAACACTTTGTTTTCTACTCAAATTTCGCCATAGCTCCTCTAGTATATTATCATGCCCAAACACATTATTTTCCTCACTCAACCATCTCATTCACAACAAACTCAATATATTGCAATAATCTTAAATTGCATAGCACTAAGGCTCTTAAATGACATGGCTCTTAGGCCCTTAAATACTTAAACTTAAACACTGAATTTCCCACATATAAAAGCTTTCAACCTGCAAATACACCCATCAATCTCATAGTAGTCATAATGTTCTTAAAACTCATCTTAAACTTATATTACTAACTCATTCCCATTGGCTCCTTAGTCACAAGTTCACAAGCTTATTTAAGTTCTTTTTCTTAGGTTATATAACCCAATACACAATGTAAGCTCTAAGCCACATTGGTATCCACTTAAACTCATCCCTTAAACTTAAACCACCATTAGGTAAGCATTTTACCTTGTTTTCTCAAGCTTATCTTAACTTCCTCCTTAGACCTTCTTCTTGCATGAATCTCGGCCACCACTTAAATTCCCCTTGCCAATGTTCTAATCAATATTCAATGACTCATATGAGTACTAACAATACACTAACCTCAAGGAATAAAAACCTAGGTTAGAAATGTGTTCTAAGGCATAAAAGTGGATGATTACCTTTGAAGTCTCAAGGTAGACTTTGGCATTGAATGAAATAGGACCTCACTAGTCCTTGGTGAATAAATCAAGCTAGAACAAGGCATAAAAACAAGGCCCCATGAGTAGAAATTTTCGGCCATGTACAAGAGATGATGGAAACATGGTTTTTCTTACATTTTCTTTACCTTAAGAGAATGGAGAAGCTAATGAGCTCTTCAAACTTGATTTTCCTCCATAAATGGAGTTTTCTCATGGCACCAAACTTGAGCTTTGCAAGATTTGAAAAGATAGAAAGCTAGAGCTTGAGCTAACTAAGAATAATATGTGTTTAGTTTTTGATTTGGAGCTAAAATGAGTAAGTTGTTGCCAAAGCAAGGTGAAGCAACAATGGAGGCTGCTTGGGGTTTGGAACAGAGGAAAAAGAAAAGAACCGTGGAAGAAGAAGAGAAATGAAGAAGAGAGGAGAGAGGTAGGCTAATATAAGGTATTTGCTTTTATAAAGCAAATAGTACTATTCTCTCTTTTACTCTTCTTTTCCTTTATCTTAGTCATGTGGTGACTCCTCACATCAAAAACCGGCCCCCTCTTGTAGTTGGAGATATTTTGGTCTTAGTTGACCATCTCAATGACTTATGTTGACTTAAGCTTAATTTGGGCACTATTTGGCACTATTCACTAATTAGTGCACATATTCGTGAAATTTTTGGTTTCCCATTGATTTAGGCTTCCTAATGTGATACTAATTAGTACACATGTTGATTAAAGAGTAATGATGGACATTTAGCCACTCAAAACTCAATTCTAAGACAATTTCTCAAAAATGTGCTTTAAGACCTCTTAAAGCACATTTTGTGTTTTAACTTGTTTTCAAGCTTGGTTTTCTTTGCTAATTGATTTAAAATGACCATTAGAATATTACTAAGGTCTTATCATGATATTTGGGTACTCACCCAAGTCTCTCCAAGCTTAGAGCACGTTTTTGCCCTGATTGCCCTTAAGGCACTTTCTTGTGTTTTCCTTGGTTTAAATTGTCTACCAATCTTTCTAAGGCATATTTTAGCCTTACTACATCATGATTTGATGTTTACTTAGCATACTTAGGTTTGGGGTATTTCAAATCATGCCTTAATTGCTGTTTGAAAACATGTAAACTAAGCTGTGGAAATATTATCTCCATACAGCCGTGGCCAAACAAGGCTTAATCTAGGCAAAAACAAGGTATAAATCACTTAAACCTACACTTGGTATATTAATATGTGTTTATACAGATGTATATATTTATGCCGTGAGTGAATGGGTTAATTAAGGTCTTATTTTGACCTTAGGTGATTAAGGAATGGTTTAGTAAATTTTATAACTAATTAATTAACATAATTGTCAAATTTAAGACATTATGTGGAAAATTGGTAAATATTGAAAAGATGTGGTAAGGGCTGAGAGTTTAATGCATTTTTGGGCATTTATGTGTAATTTATTTTATAAGCCAATGTTTGTAATAAGGCCATGTACTTTAGGCCATTTTATTTATGTATTTATAAGGTTTTATTTAAGTTTAGGTGGTATATATGCATTACCGCATATTATAAGGGGTTAAAGTGTAATTAAATTAAATTTAGGGGCTATATAAAAATAAAGCCAAACGTTTGAGGTTAAAAAGGATTTAAAATAAAATGATAAGATTTTATAAAGTTTTGGGGTTAAATTGTAATTTCTGAAAAGATTTGGGTATAAACCGTAATATATGGTTATTGATGGTCAAGGAAATATTAAGGTGATCAACCTTGACCATATGGTAGGTTTTGACCAAATTAAATAAGTTAGATAACTTATTTAAGGTTTTATTATAAAATAAGTATTTAATTGTAACAATTTTATAACATATGTGGTATATATTTGATTACCGAAAATAAAGGGTGTATAATGATATTATAAACACCCATGGGCTATTAGGAATTTTTAGGAATTTATTGGGTTGATTTTGGAATTAAAATAAACTATATATGTATAATATATAGTTATTATGTCATTATGACACTTTGGAGAAATATATGTGGTGCAATTGTAAATACCAAAAGTATATGGGTTAGTAAGGGTAATTATAACCCTTTGGTGAAATTTGGTGATTTATAGAATTATATAAGAGTATTTAATAAGATATATGTATAATATATAGTTTCAATGATATTATAAAACTATATGTTATAAATTGGGCCAAATGGCAATTATAAAGACTTGGTGGGTCTGTTCGGAAATTTTACAAAATATAACCTTAGGTTATACCATTTTATAAGTTAAAAATGTTATATTATATGATATATATAACATGGTATAAATAATGGGGTGAATTTGTAAATAAAGGAAACTATGGTATATGAAAAAGAATATGGTTTTGATATGGTGAAATACCCCAAACCTTGATATATTGTTTAAATACTAAATTATGATATTTAAAGGTTAAAAAGTGCCTTAGAAACATCAGTGTACAATTTAAACATAGTAAAAACAATAAAGTACTATAAACACAATTGAGCAAAAACATGCTCTAAGCTTGGAGTGAACTTGGTTAGGACCCAATGAGCCTACCAAGACTTAGTAATATTCAATTATGATTTAATAAGGCTAATTAAGTCCTTAGGAAACTTTGGTAGACAACTAAACCAAACAAAACACAAATAAATACCTTAAGGTCAATATGGGCTAAAATGTGCTCTAAGCTTGGGATAGTCTTGGTTAAGACTTAATGAGCTTACCAAGACCTTATTTATATACTAATGAACACATTAAACCAATTACCAAAGAAAACCAAGCTTGAAAACAAGCTAAAACACAAAATGTGCTTTAAGCAGGCTTAAAGCACATTTTTGAAAAATTGTCTTGTAAATGGGTTTTGAGTGGATAAATGTCCATCATTACTCTTTAATAAACATGTGTACTACTTAGTATCACATTAGGAATTCTAAATCAATGGGAAATCAAAAATTTCACAATTATATGCCTTAATTTGTGAATAGTGCTCAAATAGTGCTAGTTTAAGTTATAAGTCAACTTAAGTTGTTTAGTTGGTCAACAAATGCCATATATATGATATATATTGAAGGGGCCACGGTTTTTAAGGTGGGGAGTCACCAACCTAGTCATCCAACTAAAGAAAAGAAAAAGAAATAAAGTAAAGTTACTATTTGCTTTTAAGCTTAAATATCTTGCAAAAGTGAAACCTCTCACCTCTCTTCTTCATTTCCTTGCCTTCCCACCGTGTTCTTCCTCTATTCTCCCAACCAGAACCGAGCTTGCAACAGCCCCTCTCTTCTCTAACTTCAATTGCTCACCAAAAGTTCATTAATGCTCCAAATCAAATTCTAAGACCATATTTGTCTTAGTTAGACCAAGCTCTTCACGCCTATCTTTTCAAATATTCAAGAACCCCATTTTGGTGCCATGGAGATTTTCCATTGAAGGAGCTTGAGCTCATATTTTTATGCCTTGTCATTCTCCTTGGCTTCAAGGTAAGGAAAATCAAAGAAAAACTCCATTTCCTCTTATTTTTGTATGTGACCGAAAATCACCATTTGATGGTTTCTTCTCTTGTTCTTTCATAGCTCCATTTCAATCTTCAAAGGACTTGGAGGAGTCCAACCTTGTTTCTTAATCAAGTTCTCTTTCAAATTCCAAAGGCAAATGTCATTTTAGTGTATTAAAACACTTATGTTAAACTAGGGTTTGTATATGAGTTTAAGTATGAATTCTTAAGCTCATTGCCTTGTGTGTGTGTGTGGATAGAAGGTTGACAAGCTATCAAGGTCCTTGCCGAATTTTAATCAAGGAAACAAGAAAGAAGTTTGTGAGGAAAGGAGGTAAATGTGCTAACCTAATGTAGCTTGAATGCATTAGGAAAAATGAGCTTAAGTTGTTCACTAAAACTACATAAGGAGCTAATGGTAAATGAGTTAGTAAAATGCTCTCAAGGAGTTTATTAAAGGCATATATGGTGTTGTGTGTAATTGCAGGTTAAAGGCAGTTATTATATGGGAAATTCAGTGTTTAAGGTTTATGCAATTTAAGGGCCTAAGTGCCAAGCAATTTAAGCTTATGCACTATATTGTGATGTAGTGTAGTTTAAAGGTTTAGATGTGTGTAAAGAACATTCTTTGTGAAGATGAATGACTTGGATGGTTAAAGGATGAAAAACAATATGTTAGTGTGTATGAAATGAATAAGGGTTCTTGGTTATATTAAGGTGAAAAATTATGGGTTTTGGTGTAAGGTGATACTAGGGAAACTATGTCAAAATTTGGTTAATGAACAAGGAGTTTTAGGTGTTCAAAATGATGTTTGGTGACCTAGGTTGAACTAGGAATGATTAGGGTTTAAATTTGTGAAAGAAGGTGAAATTAGGTCTTCTTAGCTGTTAAAATGTCTTGGGTGTTATCTTGGAGGATTTAGGATACAAATTAATGTTTTAAGGATACTTCAAGATCATGGTGAGTTGTGTTAAGGATTTATACAAGTTTTGGTACCAATGAGGAAGTAAGGTGTTGTAAGGAAGATGTGTGAACTTGTGGAGAAAATCTTGGAAGGACATAAAGTGTTTTTGGTGGGCTAAATAATGTGTGGGAACATGCTATAAACCTAAGGGGGAAACATTATAAGTGTTGAGAATTTAGGCAAGAAATGAGTAAGTGTTTAAGGGTATAGAAAATGAAGTTTTTGGCACGTCCGAACTACCGTCCGAACTTGGACGTTCGGACATGCCCTGTTGCGCGTAAGTTTTCTGAGCTTCGACTAGTGTCCGAACTACCGTCCGAATTTGGAAGTTCGGACACACCCATCTCTATTCTCTGGTTTAGCCTCGAATAGTGTCCGAACTTGGGAAGCTCGGACACATGTTCGGACATTCATCAGTTTGCACCCTTCTGAGTCTCGAACAGTGTCCGAACTTGGGAAGTCCGGACACAAGTTCGGACAAGGTGCTATTTTGACTAAAAACATTGTTTAAGGTTAGAAAATGATATCTAATGATGGGGATTGATAAGTAATGATGTTATGAGGTTGTTAAGGACATGTTAAGTGAGTTATACTGATAATTGAGTGGGTGAAAAGTTGTGTTAAAATGTAAAAGTAAAAGAAGTTAAAAATGTGAAGTTATTTAACTGTTTAACGGGAGTAAGTCATGAGCATTAGACTTTAAACAATCAAGTTACCCCGGTGTTAATGAAAATAAATGTAATGTTACCCGTTGTTCAAAGATGTTACGAGGAACATGTGATGGCACGTTAGAGTGAAACCCCGGTGACAGGTATGGTTTTCTTGCAACCTGTGTCCTACCGGATTACACCGGCTTGTATGCCAATGTGTTTTTCTATATGTTGCCACGTTATAAGATAAATCATGAAACGAGTTTACAGTCGTTATTGTTGTTGTGTGTTGCGTACCGATACCGGTAACCTCGAATGCGTATGAAAGGCTAGTTAACCATTATTAGGTAAACGTAAGAGAACGGTATCTGGTAATAACATTTCCAACCTAAGGAACGTTCTAACCACGGCTATGCGTGAGTTAGTTGCGTGATGTTGTGTGTTATGTTGTAGTATATGTGTGACCCTCTCTTGCGTGATTAACTCAGTTGTAATACTGTATGGTTTGCTGATGTGATAGGTTCCACAGCGGAGTCTTTATCTGTGAATATTTATATATTATAGGGGTGAGGAATCCGGTAGTTCCGGTCGCGCGTTGTTTGGGAGTTGTTGTATACAGTTTCTTCAGCATCCTCTATGTTGGTTGTCTTCCTTCATTGGTCTTTGATCACCCCTGAGCTTAACCAAGGCTCTTGACTCACGTCTGTTGGGGATTATGTATGTTGTGTTCGAATCACTATATCCGATCCATCTTTATGTTAAGTTATCCGTTCGTCTAACAGGACGGTAATGAGTTATGTAAACGAGCTTAGCATGAGTTTGACAGCATCCTCTAGGCTCTCCCAGTGAACTAACTATGTTTGGGGCGGTTCCTAAAGAGATCCGTACCCGTTATGTTATGTGTTATTGATGTACTGTAATGTTATTTGCGATGTGATGTGTTATGTTGTTTAAATGTGAAGTATGTGGATCGTGGATATGAATCCCAGTTTATAAAGAGACATTTATGGATAACCCGACTAGTGGGTAAGTGTCGTCTATTAAGGAAATAGCTCCATTAAAGGAGAAACACTCTAGGGTCAAAGAACGCCAAGAGTGATTTATTAGGTGTAGATGTGTTGTCTGTATTTGTTGTGACCACTGTTGTGGATTGTAATGTGTTTTGTGTTATTAGTGTACATGCATGATTTAAATGTAATCAACCGCATGCTAAGACGACAAATAGTTGTGCGTGGCCCGGTAGCATGCGGGCTGCGGGATTACCATACCAGCAAAGGTGGTGAGCCCCTGGGGGGCCACCCTTTCTCTTCTTTTTCCTATTTCAGGTACAAGGATCTGGAAGCCGTTCGAGAGTAGGACGGGGTAGTCGTTTGTACATGGGTAGTCATTTAAATTGTTTATGTATTGTAGGTGTAGTATGACCGAAATTGTTATCGACATTGGGTTGTAAATACTCGGTACAGTTGGAAGGTATAGGTATGTTGTCGTTGTTAATGGAAAGGGATAGTAATGTGTAGTCGCTCGGGAATCTAGTCCATCAGACCGATACAATGTATATGTAATAGCCTTGTTAGCCACGTGGGTGGTTAACGGCGTGTAACACCAACGAGTTAAGTATGTGATGAAGTATGTTTCGCTGCAGTTGTGTTTAGTTGGGGTATTACAAAAAGGGCATCAGAGCGAAGTATCGCTTGATGATGAATTACGACGTTAGGAAGTATCGAGTTAGGATTTAGTACTTTGGGTTAAGGGTTGAGTGATAGCGTGAGAGATACGCTAGTTAGGTATTACCAGTGTGTACTGGAAACCTACAATATCCTTCCTACCCTCCACAATCCCTGTTTATAACTTGGGAAACAACGCCAAAGATATGAAAGTCCTCTCATACTCAGGAATACCCCGATCGGCTGTTATTAAGTTACTTCCGTGAGAACGGAGAACCAGTCATATGGTAGATCCCGAAGAGCGGAAATCCCGGAGACGGTTTCTACCTGAACAATGTTAACCGCATTAAATAGCAAATAATGAAGAATTTTGTGTATAAGAGAATAGAATTTCCAGCAACCTGGGTCGACATGCCGAGCAGTCGAGAACAACCAGCTTGCAACGCACCGACTGTGCAACAGGCAAGAAGTGGAGTAATGAAACCCGAGACGAGTGTCTACGGGACCACCGTTGTTAAATATTACACCAACGGTATAACAACCGACAAAGGAACTACAATGTAGTACCCAAATAAGAGACAAGTCTCAGTAACCACGACAAATGCGTGGAACGGGCTACGAAGAAAATACAATACTAAGTAAAAAGGGGACTCCAAGAATGGGAAACACCCTAGTTAATGATTATCATGTGAATACAGTGAGAAGTCGCCCGGAAGATTTATTGTTAAGACTGTAAGATCAAGTGAGGGCCAACAAGGCTACTGATGACAGTGCGGGTAAAAACAATACCACAACCGGTATGTGTTGAACCGATAGCCAGTTAGCATGGCGCACTTGCCATGGCAAGTGCTGCTATAACAGGGTTGTTCGGGAAATTTTTTTTTTTTAACAAAATCAGAAGTACTTAGTAAAGTACCATGAGGTTAACCATTGTAATTGGAAATACACCAGTCAACAGGAAGCTAGACTCGGTTAAGGCAAGAAGACGTTGTGAAACCATGAGAATTTTCTTTCAACTCAGATTTATTTCAAACCCTTTTTCAAAACCAAATTTTCTTTCAAACTAATACTTCTTTCTAACCTTCTTTTAAAACCAAACTAGTAAACTCAAGGGTAGTTGGTAAAGATACAACAGTGGATAAACCTTCCCTCGATTATGTTCGGGAAGCACGGAGTGCATATTATCATAGGATGATATAAGGGAGTTGACAATAGAATACTTCACGTAGGCGTGTGACGGACACTACGAGTGTTCCAACTGAAATGTTGGACGACCGCACTCCGATAGGAGCATGTGGGCCTGGCAGACCTACTTATGGGTTAGTCGGGTAAGTTGCAATGTATCAGCATGGTACCCCACATATGTATACAAGTAGAGTCCGGAACACGGGAGGTAGTCGACTCCGTACTACGGTCAGCAGTATAAGTCAATCAAGAGCTAAGGATTACCAAGAATGGTTAAAGTAAAGGAACTCAGTTAAGTTAACAAAACTAAAGGAATTAGTGAACTCATTTCAAGGAAATGTTTAAGAGTCAGGAGGTGCGAAGTGCACTAACTGTTATGTAAAGACATCGCATATGTCTTAAGGATTCTCAGGGATAAACATGATGGCTGGAACGGTGACCCAGCTTATACATTGCAAGGCAGATGCCTGATATGGACACGATAAGGTGCAACGAACGGGATGAAATTCCCAGAATTAGTACCTACATTACCAGGAAATGTCGACTTCACAGAAGAAGATAGTAAGCCAGTTAAGAACGCAAAACGGCGTGGCTAACTGAATATACCAATAAGTGCGAACTAGATGTGATGGCATAACTTAGCAACACCCAGGAGCAATCCTTGAAGGGTGTTCGCATTAACAATTGTTGAACGAAATAATGTGACAGAAACACAAGGACTGAAACTAACACCCAGTTTAAGCATAAGTCGTCAGGAGACTGACTGACAGTCCCAAGGGGCACCCCATGAAAGGAAACGGAATGTGACGACCTTGTCATGGAGCCCAATATGATGTCCGAACCATGTAATGTTGTACAGAGAAGTAAATGTGTGTGAATAGCCTGCAATGAGCAGAGCTTGAGGCAGTAGGGCTACTAAGCCACAAGCAAATGTGTTATGTAAATTTGAATCAATTGTAGAAGTCTAGGTTGTACAGGTAAATAGAGCGGAGAACAAACCACTACTTTATGAGTGGGGATACCTCTCGATACTGTGAAACCGCTAGAGCGGTAGTTGTGTGAACCGAGGTCAGGAAATATGTTAAGGATTGACCATGTTGTCATTGCGAGAGAACAGTTAGTTGAGTAGCATGTGGGTATAAAGTGAAGCACCGAGCTGAATAACGCCGGCTTGTGACTCGAGTGATCAATGCTCAAGGAGCATTCAGTAGTCATCCAAATGAATGACGAACCATAATACGAATGATGTAAGTATATGTGTGGAAGTTAATGTGACAGTAAATACCATGTAAGTTAGTGATATACAAGGAGTAAGAGCACGGTGCGCAGTAAGCGACCGTTGTATAAGTATTGTTAAACGATAATATGACAACTAGGCACAGTTACGAGTTAAACCCAGTGGAGATACAACGGTAAGTGATGATAAATGGGCTGGGCAGTAAGCCATTAGCCAGTATTATGAGATAAGAATCTCAGTGAACACAGTGTGACTTCCATTGCGAATCGCATAAGAGATTTACTGTCAAGGGTTTACGCCTCTGCACTCTGTATGACTGAGTGTTTTGGTATTGCATTTGTGCAGTAATGATCAAGTGGGATAGCTAGGACTTGTGAAATGTTAATGGTGGTGGAAGTAGAAAGAGACTTATAACGCTATAATGACCGATGCATAGGAAATGCAAGGTCGTACCAATGAAATGATACTTGTACAGAATCAAATATGGAGGTGTGATTAGCAATAAGTGACTATAGTAACACGGGATACCAAATATCGGTATGGAATATACCTCAAGTGTGGGAAATAACTGAGAGAGCACTACACATTGGGTAGTAGCTCAATCTCAACCGACAGTAAGTCGGAAGGAATCAAGTCAATCATTGTCAAATACGTACCAGTTTACGCAGTAAGTTATTAGAGAAGTGGATGGAAAGTTTTGAAACTCACCAAATTCGCTCACGGTAAGAGATACCACGCGTCGGTTGAGAAACCGTTATTACCAAGATAAAGGTGATAATCGGAGATGTACAATACTGTAAGAATAACGAGTGGGGCAAACTAAGCTCTACAGTTATCAGAGTTGCGCAGCAAAAACTAGTGAGCTAGTGATTCAAGTGTTGAATGTGCATAGTGAACATGAGTGAATGGCTAATTATTAATGCCTAGAAGCCTCACAGGCCAGAACCGAAACCAGTTAAGAGTTAAAGCAAGATCCAATGAGAATTCTTGGTTTAGGAACTAAACCGCCAATATGGTTAAGATTCTCTAATCGGAATGCATTGCATAACAAACCGCGTGGAAGTTAAAGTACTTCACGACGGTAGAACGTTTTAAACCAATGATTAAGTAATTGATTACGTGGGCATAATCCCTTTTAAGGGGGGTAGAGCGCAAAACCACTTAGTGTGTATTACCGTACAAGTGTACGTGATCTATGGTGTGCATAACACAAAGTAATTTGTTTTGATGATTGGTGTGTGTGTTACATAAACATACACATTCATTCATGGTTTAATTGTGGTAATTGCGCACAGAAGATGCGAATACCATTGTGATAAGTGTGTTTATTTGTTAACAGTTGTGTGTGATAGTACAAGTGTGGGGAGTAGAGAAACTCCCGGGGAACAAAAACCCCGACAATGTATAAATGTGAAACTGTGTGTTGTATTTTGATAAAATATATGTGTATATATACAATATAGTGATTCATGAAAGGGTATGAAACCGACATAGAACCTAGTGAGAATAAGATTCCCTAGGTAATAGGATTAAAGTGAATCGAGATAACTGGTAGACGGAGTTCTATCCTTTAGAGATGTAATAATTATGACTAGAAAGACTAAAAGATAGAAAATTGGAAATGGGTGTATTATTTGGTGCGTGAAAATGAAGTGGGAGGTGGAACTTGATTTGCATGTGATCAAGGGAAGCCGAACACAAATTGGGGTGGAAGGATAGTTCAACACTGATGCTGATCACATTACGGTAGGATGATTCTTGAAGCTCCCCTTAAGTGGTCACAATTAACCACGCTAAGAAAAGAAGCAAAGAGCATAAGTTAGACTTGGAGTTGTATGTGTTTTCAAAAGGATTTTGAATTGGTATTTATAAAACGTCGATAGATACCTTACATTATGGAAGTACTTTTACTTAACCTTAACAAAGAATATTTTTGTAGTACTTGCCCGGTGACATGGGAAGCATATGTGTTAAAGATTAAGTGATTGTTTTGATCTCCCAAAGGAACGGGGACGGAAGGTGTCCATCACGACCGGGTTCTGCGGGATAACAGTGTATATAAAAGATATTTTTGGTTGTTATACATGCTACGACATGTTGTGTGGTACGTGTGATAAATATTATTTTGACCTTGAGTCCTAATGTGGTTGAGTTCCGAAAGTTGTTATGTTACCTAGACCTATGTGTCTAAATGTTGTTATGTTACCTAGACCTATGTGTCTAAATGTTGTTATGTTACCCAGACCTGAGAGTCTAAGGGTTGTTATGTAAGTACAATGTTGTTAAGATACCCGGATCGTTGAGTCCGAGGTTATCATGTAAGTATGTTATGTTATGTATGGAGGTGTATATGTACCCGAACCGTTAAGTTCGAGGTTGTGATGTAAAGTATGTTTGGTTATGGAAGTTTCATTTTACAAGTAATCCCCGTATTCTAATCCAATGATGCGTGGGAAGTGTGAACTTCGAGGACGAAGTTCTTTTAAGGGGGGTAGATTGAAATACCCCAAACCTTGATATATTGTTTAAATACTAAACTATTATATTTAATGGTTAAAAAGTGCCTTAGAAACATCAGTGTACAATTTAAACCATAGTAAAACCAATAAAGTACTATAAACACAATTGAGCAAAAACATGCTCTAAGCTTGGAGTGAACTTGGTTAGGACCCAATGAGCCTACCAAGACTTATTAATATTCAATTATGATATAATAAGGCTAATTAAGTCCATATGAAACTTTGGTAGACAACTAAACCAAGCAAAACACAAATAAATACCTTAAGGTCAATATGGGCTAAAATGTGCTCTAAGCTAGGGATAGTCTTGGTTAAGACTTAATGAGCTTACCAAGACCTTATTTATATACTAATGAACACATTAAACCAATTACCAAAGAAAACCAAGCTTGAAAACAAGCTAAAACACAAAATGTGCTTTAAGAAGGCTTAAAGCACATTTTTGAAAAATTGTCTTGGAAATGGGTTTTGAGTGGCTAAATGTCCATAATTACTCTTTAATAAACATGTGTACTACTTAGTATCACATTAGGAATTTTAAATCAATGGGAAATCAAAAATTTCACAATTATGTGCCTTAATTTGTGAATAGTGCTCAAATAGTGCTAGTTTAAGTTATAAGTCAACATAAGGTGTTTAGTTGGTCAACAAAGGCCATATATATGTTATATATTGAAGGGGCCACGATTTTTAAGGTGGGGAGTCACCAACCTAGTCATCCAACTAAAGAAAAGAAAAAGAAATAAAGTAAAGTTACTATTTGCTTTTAAGCTTAAATATCTTGCAAAAGTGAAACCTCTCACCTCTCTTCTTCATTTCCTTGCCTTCCCACCGTGTTCTTCCTCTGTTCTCCCAACCAGAACCGAGCTTGCTACATCCCCTCTCTTCTCTAACTTCGATTGCTCACCAAATGTTCATTAATGCTCCAAATCAAATTCTAAGACCATATTTGTCTTAGTTAGACCAAGCTCTTCACTTCTATCTTTTCAAATCTTCAAGAACCCCATTTTGGTGCCATAGAGATTCACCATTGAAGGAGCTTGAGCTCATATTTTTATGCCTTGTCATTCTCTTTGGCTTCAAGGTAAGGAAAATCAAAGAAAAACTCCATTTCCTCTTATTTTTGTATGTGACCGAAAATCACCATTTGATGGTGTCTTCTCTTGTTCTTTCATAGCTCCATTTCAATCTTCAAAGGACTAGGAGGAGTCCTACCATGTTTCTTAATCAAGTTCTCTTTCAAATTCCAAAAGCAAATGTCATTTTAGTGTATCAAAACACTTATGTTAAACTAGGGTTTGTATATGAGTTTAAGTATGAATTCTTAAGCTCATTGCCTTGTGTGTGTGTGGATAGAAGGTTGACAAGCAATCAAGGTCCTTGCCGAATTTTAAACAAGGAAACAAGAAAGAAGTTTGTGAGGAAAGGAGGTAAATGTGCTAACCTAATGTAGCTTGAATGCATTAGGAAAAATGAGCTTAAGTTGTTCACTAAAACTACTTAAGGAGCTAATGGTAAATGAGTTAGTAAAATGCTCTCAAGGAGTTTATTAAAGGCATATATGGTGTTGTGTGTAATTGCAAGTTAAAGGTAGTTATTATGTGGGAAATTCAGTGTTTAAGGTTTATGCAATTTAAGGGCCTAAGAGCCATGCTATTTAAGGGCCTAAGTGCCAAGCAATTTAAGCTTATGCACTATATTGTGATGTAGTGTAGTTTAAAGGTTTAGATGTGTGTAAAGAACATTCTTTGTGAAGATGAATGTCTTCGATGGTTAAAGGATGAAAAACAATATGTTTGTGTGTATTAAATGAATAAGGGTTCTTGGTTATATTAAGGTGAAAAATTATGTGCTTTGGTGTAAGGTGATACAAGGGAAACTATGTCAAAATTTGGTTAATGAACAAGGAGTTTTAGGTGTTCAAAATGATGTTTGGTGACCTAGGTTGAACTAGGAATGATTAGGGTTTAAATTTGTGAAAGAAGGTGAAATAAGGTCTTCTTAGGTGTTAAAATGTCTTGGGTGTTATCTTGGAGAATTTAGGATACAAATCAATGTTTTAAGGATACTTCAAGATCATGGTGAGTTGTGTTAAGGATTTATACAAGTTTTGGTACCAATGAGGAAGTAAGGTGTTGTAAGGAAGATGTGTGAACTTGTGGAGAAAATTCTTGGAAGGACATAAAGTGTTTTTGGTGGGCTAAATAATGTGTGGGAACATGCTATAAACCTAAGGGGGAAACATTATAAGTGTTGAGCATTTAGGCAAGAAATGAGTAAGTGTTTAAGGGTATAGAAAATGAAATTTTTGGCACGTCCGAACTACCGTCCGAACTTGGACGTTCGGACATGCCCTGTTGCGCGTAAGTTTTCTGAGCTTCGACTAGTGTCCGAACTACCGTCCGAATTTGGAAGTTCGGACACACCCATCTCTATTCTCTGGTTTGGCCTCGAACAGTGTCCGAACTTGGGAAGCTTGGACACATGTTAGGACATTCGTCAGTTTGCACCCTTCTGAGTCTCGAACAGTGTCCGAACTTGGGAAATCCGGACACAAGTTCGGAAAAGGTGCTGTTTTAACTAAAAACTCTGTTTAAGGTTAGAAAATGATATCTAATGATGGGTATTGATAAGTAATGATGTTATGAGGTTGTTAAGGACATGTTAAGTGAGTTATAATGATAATTGAGTGGGTGAAAAGTTGTGTTAAAATGTAAAAGTAAAACAAGTTTAAAATGTGAAGTTATTTTAACTATATAACGGGAGTAAGTCATGAGCATTAGACTTTAAACAATCAATTTACCCCGGTGTTAATGAAAGTAAATGTAATGTTATCAGTTGTTCAAAGATGTTACGAGGAACATGTGATGGCACGTTAGAGTGAAACCCCGGTGACAGGTATGGTTTTCTTGCAACCTGTGTCCTACCGGATTACACCGGCTTGTATGCCAATGTGTTTTTCTGTATGTTGCCACGTTATAAGATAAATCATGAAACGAGTTTACAGTCGTTATTGTTGTTGTGTGTTGCGTACCGATACCGGTAACCTCGAATGCGTATGAAAGGCTAGTTAACCATTATTAGGTAAACGTAAGAGAACGGTATCTAGTAATAACGTTTCCAACCTAAGGAACGTTCTGACCACGGCTATGCGTGAGTTAGTTGTGTGATGTTGTGTGTGATGTTGATGTATATGTGTGACCCTCTCTTGCATGATTAACTCAGTTGTAATACTGTATGGTGTGCTGATGTGATAGGTTCCACAGCGGAGTCTTTATTTGTGAATATTTATATATTATGGGGGGTGAGGAATCCGGTAGTTCCGGTCGCGCGTTGTTTGGGAGTTGTTGTATACAGTTTCTTCAGCTTCCTCTCTGTTGGTCGTCTTCCTTCATTGGTCTTCGATCACCCCTGAGCTTAACCAAGGCTCTTGACTCACGTATGTTGGTGATTATGTATGTTGTGTTCGGATCACTATATCCGATCCATCTTTATGTTAAGTTATCCGTTCGTCTAACAGGACGGTAACGAGTTATGTAAACGAGCTTAGCATGAGTTTGACAGCATCCTCTAGGCTCTCCCAGTGAACTAACTGTGTTTGGGGCGGTTCCTAAAGAGATCCGTTCCCGTTATGTTATGTGTTATTGATGTACTGTAATGTTATTTGCGATGTGATGTGTTATGTTGTTTAAATGTGAAGTATGTGGATCATGGATATGAATCCCAGTTTATAAAGAGACGTTTATGGATAACCCGACTAGTGGGTAAGTGTCGTCTATTAAGGAAGTAGCTCCATTAAAGGAGAAACACTCTAGGGTCAAAGAACACCAAGACTGATTTATTAGGTGTAGATGTGTTGTCTGTATTTGTTTTGACCACTGTTTTGCATTGTAATGTTTTTTGTGTTATTGGTGTACATGCATGATTTAAATGTAATCAACCGCATGCTAAGACGACAAATAGTTGTGTGTGGCCCGGTAGCATGCGGGCTGCGGGATTACCATACCAGCAAAGGTGCTGAGCCCCTGGGGGAACACCCTTTCTGTTCTTTTTCCTATTTCAGGTATAAGGAGCTGGAAGCCGTTCGAGAGTAGGACGGGGTAGTCGTTTGTACATGGGTAGTCATTTAAATTGTTTATGTATTGTAGGTGTAGTAAGACCGAAATTGTTATCGGCATTAGGTTATAAATACTCGGTACAGTTGGAAGGTTTAGGTATGTTGTCGTTGTTAATGGAAAGGGATAGTAATGTGTAGTCACTCAGGAATCTAGTCCATCAGACCAATACAATGTATATGTAATAGCCTTGTTAGCCACGTGGGTGGTTAACGGCGTGTAACACCAACGAGTTAAGTAATGTGATGAAGTATGTTTTCCGCTGCAGTTGTTGTTAAGTGTGTTGTTGTTAGTTGGGGTGTTACATATGGTGCCCATGTGGCAATAATAAATAGTTTTTGTATAAAAACTATAGGTTATAATTTAAAGGAAATAAAAATATCATATTATATGATATTAGTATACGGTATAACATTACATAATGTTATGTGGTCAAAATGAAATTAAAATAAAAGAAAGGGCTGTACCGAATTCATAAGGTTGGAATATGAATTTTAGACTAAGGTCTACAATGTTATAAATGTTATAACAATTATATGGTGTTAATGGTTTTAATGGAATTAATGTAAGTAAGGATATTCACATTAAATAATGTGACAAACTATAGATAAATAAGATTTATAAACTAAGGTATCTATTGATTAAACCTTAGGAGTTGAAATTATACAACATAAAATGTTACATAATATTAGGATAATGATCTTAATATAAGTTGTATAATATAATACAACTAATGGGAATAATCATCTAATATAAGATGATAAAAATGTAACATATAATATAAGAGTTTTATAACTCATGAAACTTACCTATATGGTAAATATATACATACGCAAGAAAAATGTATATAAGGATGGATATATATTATGGTTGGAGACCATATAATATAATGGTGGTGGTTATTACAAAAATAGTTACAAACTATATGTTATGAGTTTTGAATGCAAATATAATTTGCTAAAATAATGGATTATATAATACAATGTATTATAATGTATGGTGGGTAAATAATACAATATAATAAACAATGCATGCATACATGCAACTATAGGTTATATACCTAATATATATGGTGGATAAGATTAATGAAGTATAATGAATTGAACTTAACGGTCAAACATTACGACCTACGAGTTTTAGTAACAAAGCCGACCGGTTTAGAGAAACCCGTAACAAATAACTGTAGAAATCCGGGGATGAACTGTCGGGGTTACTTGTTTTTCGGAAATACCGGATTTAGTTAGTCATGGAGACTGACTTATAGTTTATTACCATTTTGATCGTACTTCAGACGAGGACGCTTGACGAGCTAGTGGTCTACACTGCGCATCCTAGGTCTTGGTGAACGGTATGTAAAGGGGTTTGATCCGAGTTGTCCTAAGGAAACTCATTGGGCTCGGATTTGGTTGATATCACTTGTGTGTTAAGTGTTTTGGATACGTGTATGTGATTATGTGTGTTACTGCATTAATTATTTATGCACGAATGTCCTGCGGGACTAACACTACGTCGACTATAGATCGACTTATATAAACATACATATGCGTTAATGTGATAACATGACGATTACTTGATATAATACCATAGTATTAATATTAAGTATATGGTAACCTAAGTAAAATACTTAGGGATGAGTCACGACATTGTCGGTCTCTAGAGCATGGATCTCGAACATGAATATGACCTAGATTACTTCAAGGTATGCGTGAGACCCATGGGGCAGCTAATTAATAATTATTCTCCATAAGACTAAGAGCATATCTTAAACATTATGAGAGAGAGATGGTATGAGTTGAAGTGAGGAATCCCAGTAGTTTACGAACTACTTGGTTACGCATTTGTGATCACTGAGGGGTTCCTGATCGGGTTCCGCTCCAGGTTCATACCTAACGAGCCCTATTTGGATCGTGGGTCAGGTGGCTACGGCCTTTTATATGGACGTCTTACGAGACAAAAGAGAATAGTCAGGGGCCTCCGGACCTCTGGCAAAATGAGGATCTTTGTGTGTACGGGAGGACTACTGTCCATGGTGAGGTTATCGGGTTGTCTTAACATGACGCCCAACTGGTATTAATTAAACATGGTTTGGATGGGGCCTTAAAGGCCAAGGTAAAACTGTACGCTACGGCGATTGTACATTGTACATTATACTGCTATTATTTCGATACGTTCGATATACAATTGTTGTTGTGAGATTTTATGACTGTTTGAATTGGATGGATGGTTGAGTGTTATGAATGTTTGGATGGAGGATTATGTATATTATACATGTATATACAGTATTGATTATAACTGTAAAATGGTAAAGCATGAAACCAATCTAATAATATGATGGTTAAAATGACTAAGTGAACATCAGGGTCCAGGCCCGGCATACTCAGCGTCTATCGCTGATACTACACCATTATGCAGGGTAACTAGAGTTTATTTTGATTACCGCACAGGGAGTTTATTTTGTATTATGATGCCAGATTGGCAAATGTATTATGGTAGAGTTATGTATATTCGGGATTGGGTAGACGCTCACTTGTCGACGTTTATGGTTTATGGACTTAGTATGATGTATAGGAGTTTTCTCGTTATCACGACGGTTAGCAGTTTGTTTATGTTGGGAGTTGGATGTAGTTTGGCTTCGTTGCTCGCGTGGGCGAGTAATGGCCGGTGACACCCGAGTGAGTATTGTTGTTGTTATTATTTCTTCCGCTGTAAGACGTTTTATTTATTGCTACGTGTGAGATTATTACGTGATTAAGGAGTGGGGTGTTACATTTATAATATAGTTGGAGTGTCTAGGAACTTTCCCAAGATTTATTGACTTATAAATCTTATTATTAAATTCATAATACTATGTAATAATTTAGTATTTAGTAGTATTATTTAGTGTTTTAATAGAATAAATACCCTAAAATAATTTAAATTAATAGAAGAAACTTCGACTCGAAGTTTAAAATGAACTAATAGTTACTCACACCGCTTCGGGTGTGCTGGCAATCTCTCCAACACCCTACTAACAAAACAACTTGGCATAATCTATATGAGGTGACGAAGGAAGATTATGTGCTACCCCCCCCCCCCCCCCCTTAAAAAAAACTTCGTCCCGAAGTTTAAGATTGTCTTACCAACTACTCACACCCCTTTAGGAGTGCTGGTTAACTAAATATCCAATTGTATTACAAGCTCCAAAATGTATATCAAACAATCAAACCCCTAAGGGTATTCATCCAATAACAATTCCAAACCACAATTTCCATTTCAGCATTCCCCATCTTTAAATAAGGATCCATTCCACTCAAGATCAACCATAAGCCAAGCCAAAATGTCTCATAATTAGCATCCAATTGATGCTAGAGGTAGATGACATGAACTACCACTCAGATAACATTATCCAACAAGATTGTTTCAAAAACCAATCACAACAATATGCATGGACCTTAAGAGACATCCAAACATTTAGTTTTTGTTTCCTTTAATTACTTGATGTCTATTTCAATCACCACATTCAAAGAATTCCACACCTTACTATCAGGCTCTGTTGTAAATTTTATTGCACTATTGATTTTATCTATGATCGTTATATGTCTGTATCTCCTTATTGTTATGTGTTTGTATTATCTTGGTTGTTATAAAATTTTATTTTATTATTCTTATCTATTCATTTTATGATTGGTACGAATGATATGTCCATTATATATTCATCTTATGTTATATGCTTATTTTATAAGGGTGTCGTACCCCCCCTTAAAATAGGGTACGATCCATACCCGTCTCATATAATGAAGTGGAATTTAAACCCATTTTTAAGGGGCAAAACATTTTACATCTGTAATACCCCAAATTTCTAAACTGTGATTAGGGCCTGACTTAACTATAAACCTTATGAAACCCTAATCTCTAAGGATGGAGAAGGATATAATTAGTTGGAAGTGCATGGTGAACATTAGAAACCCTAGTTCCCGGAAATCACCCGGTAAACCTTAGTTTCGCAGGATTCCTGAAATTCACGAAAATTACTAAATTCCTCAGGAACTGAGAGTGGTTATCAACCTTAGGAAGAGTGTTAGATACTTTTAAGAGTGTTTTGAGGAAAGAAACAATCATATCTTTCTTCTTTTAATATAAGACAATCTAGTTACATTTTTCAGTATTTAATGGTTCTGGGCAAACGAGGCTTCGGAAGAGCTCAGAAGTGACCCGAGGAAATTCCTGAAACTTGATAACCCATACTAGTATTAACATACCTACATATATAGTCTTAATATGCATGAAAAGCTCAAGCCAAACATGGCCTATGGTGGTGGCCGAAAATATCAATACAAAGGAGGAGAAAATATCTCGGGTACTATTCACAACCTCCTTACTATTCATAACCTCCTTACTATTTGCTAATGATTACAAAAGCAACTTGCTCCCTCTTTATCCATTTGAAGTCAGTTACATATCAATGGTTAGGGTTGGTTTTGGACACTTGGCCCAAATCAATGGTTAAGGAGAATTCTAGAATTAATGATTATAGGTTAAAGGATAAGGATGAAATTTAGTATAAAAAGGGGGGGTGAGGTCGGCCATGGGAGATGAGCAAGGTGGCCATTCTTCTTCATCTACCCTGTTACTCCCAAGCTAGGAAACACCATTGGAGCTTAGGCAACAACACTCTTCCATTAGAAATACAAATTTAAGGTGGTAACTTAGCTAAAATCAAGGAAAAAGGCAAGTTCAAGGAGTGGAAGCCAAACTCCAAGGTGGGCGACTTTGTTGGTGGAGATTTTAAGTTCAATCAACCTATAATCAAGGTAGAAGAACACCAAAATGTCTAGGAGAGGACAGGTAACATCTATGCACAACAATTTCACCTTTAAAGCTTATTTTCTTTCTTAAGTCTTTTATTAGGTTACCTACGGATCCCTTCTTCTATTTTTCTTAAAAGTTTTACAGTAAATGTAGGATGAATAATTAGTGATTATCCTAGAAAATAAAGTCGAAATAAGCTTGTGAAGTTGGGAAACCCTTAGGAACATTGAAAATGGGGAAAATGAGCTTTAAGCTTTAGGAATTGTTTGGATGGGTTTCCGACATGGGTTTGAGTTAAAATTTTGAGGGTAGTCTTTAATAGTGAGTATATGCTTATGGTTAAAATATCAAGTCGAATGGAAATATTTAAGTCGGTTAGACATGGTAAGGAAGCTAGAAATGAGAAAATGTGCTTTAAGCATTTCTGAATGGTTAGATGAGTTTCCGAATTGATCGTGAGCTGACATTTTGTGGAGATACTTGTGTTGTGGAGCAAGGAACATGGTTACAATTTTAGGCCTATACTCCTTTGGGAAGATATATAAGTTGGTAAAAAGTGATTTTGGTCAAATATGAGTTTTTAAGCTTTCTGAGGTGGTTTCTTGGAAATTGTTTGATTCCCTGATTTAGTGAAGCTTAAATGGTATTGTTATGATGTTATCAAGGTGATTTTACAAGTGTGTGAGCTTGAAGTTTGAATTACTACTTGTGTTGCTTGTGTTTAAGCTTGTTTATGATATCTTACTCATGGTTTGTAAATATGTTTAAGGATAACCTCTTATGGTGGTGGTGGAAAGTATTGTGTGATGTTGATAACATGGTTATCCTAAGGCTATGCCTCTTGTGAGAGCCTTTAAGGCCAAGCCGATGTCCCGGCAACAATATAAGCTCCTACAAATGAATTGGAGCTGCCACTATGATCTACTCCTATTGGGCAGAAGTTTTCAATAGGGGGTGTGCACACTTAAGGACATAGGGTGGGTGGTGGTGGTGGTGGACTTCATTTGGAAATAACTTGTATATGATATTATTTATCTCTTGATGGTTCTTGGTACAGGTAAATGGCGTGTGATTTCTTCTGTATAATTGTTAATATTTACTAGAAACAAAGGTTTTTAAAGAGAAAGTAAGTTTTTACAGGGTGTGGTAGTGTTACTCAGTTTTTACTGATTTTATTTGTTTGTATTTTCTTGTGTATATGAATTTTGTGAGTTCAGGGTAACTAGGATGGTCACCTTCTCTACACTGAGGATGAGTCCACCGACACCTTCTATATTTTCATGTTTGTCACCTATCGTAGATGTATTCAGCCTGGGGTCACCGAGATAGTGTTTGAGGAGTGGAACAAGAAGATGCAAGGTTTTAGGCACCCGGAGAATGACAGCAGACAGTCTATCACTCATGAAGTTTCCACTGTTTTCGAGTATATGGAAGTGGTCCCTTGTTAGATGCTAGCTATGTAATAGCCTTTTGATACCCCTTACTTTTGGTGTAAAATAGGAGTAGGAGCTAACTTAGCAGTTGGCTGGAAGGGGTCTTTTGGTACTAAGGTGTAAGTGACGGGTTTGTTGTGTCACCCTTTTGGTAATAGAGTAGCAATGTAAGATATGCTAACGTAGAGGTGGTGGTGGTATGTAGCCTTACACTTACTAGCCTTTAGTAAGTGTGGTGGTAACCCCCGGTGGTAGTATTAGGGGACCTTTTCTAAACTGATGCATGTATAATACAAGCTAATGTCTATGATGTTATTTCAGTATGGCATGTCTTAAAGAAATTAAAAAAAAACTAAGTATAATGGTGGTGGTAAACCGGGGCGTTACAGAGTGGTAACAGAGCTATAGGTTTGTTGGAGGGAAAAGTCGGGTTCGTTTAGGAAGCACGGTGACCCAGGCTTAGGTTTAGGAGTCTAGGCAGAACCATGTGGTTCTGGAAATGTGATTTACTGTGATATTTGTGTTGTGTGCCTGATTGATTATAGTTAACTATTTATATTGCAACTAACATATCCGTGTGTAGAATAATGGAGAGGGGAGAGGACAGAGTAATGGAGAGGGGAGAGGACAGATGGATGAACTGAGGGAGTTGACACTGAGCATCAGAAGAATCTTGGAGCAGCATGAGGCTAGAGCTGACACACCCAAGGATTTCTCCCGAAGGATAACAGTTATGAAACCAAGCCCTTATTCAGGAGAAGAGGATCCGGTGATTCTGTAGGAGTGGATCAGAGAGTTTGACAAAATATTTGATATCATCGACTGCCCTGAAGAAAAAAAGGTAAGTGGGGCTGTATTTTATTTTAAAGGGGAGGCTGATCTGTGGTGGACTGCGGAGGAGGAGAGACTCAAAGGAAATCCGGGTTTTGGATGGAATATGTTGAAGGATGCGATGAGGAAAAGATTTTATCCGGAGCACGTAAGGTTGTAGAAATACCAGGAATTTACTAGACTGAGGCAGCGGACAGATGATGTTAAAACTTATCATGCTAAGTTTGTGGGGCTTGCTAGATTTGCTCTGCATGTGGTACCAGATGAGACTGCTAAGGTTCAACGTTTCTTGGAGGGGTTAAATTGGGATTTACAAGAAGCTCTGAGTATAATACCTATAAGTACTTTACAGAAGGCATACGATAAAGCTGCTAATCTTTATAGGGTACAATAGAAGAGGAAGGAAGTACAAACGGGGCGGAAAAGGAGAATGGAGTTACGTAAGGCTGAGAGCTTTGATAAGAGGACTAAAGTTGAGGTTAGACCAAGTAGGGGAGCCAGACCCAATTACTCGGGACGACAATTCAATGATAAAGGAACTAGATACATTTATTACAAGATATGTGGAAGGAATCATCAGGGTGAAGATTGTGAAGGAAGGTTGGTAAAGTGTTTTAACTGTGGGAAGCTAGGCCATAGGGCCTATGAGTGTAGGGTAAGAAGGATGGAAGGAGGTACTGATCAAGTAGCCAAACCTACTACAATTGGGAATTTCAACAACCAAAACAACCGTAACAACCAAGGTGGAGTACAGCTGAATAGTCAAAATGGACAGAGGAATAATTATAATGGTCCAAGAGGTAACATGAGTGGACAAGGGAATAATCAGGGGAAGCCAATACAATATGGAAGTGGAAGTACTAAGGGAGGAGGCTATAAGAATCAGGGGTATATCAACGTAATTAGCAAGACAGAGGCTGAATCTCAACAAGAAGGGGACGTCATTACAGGTACTTTTCCAGTTCTTGGAACTAGTGCTAAAGTATTGTTTGACTCTGGTGCAACCTGCTCTTTTATATCCTCTGAGTACTTGAAGAAAGTAGGAGTAGTCCCCGATATAGAAGTTGAAATTTCTATTTCTACACCTACGGGAAGAGTGGTAGGATGCACTAGGAAGATGGAAGGAGTGAAAATAACTATAGAGGGTAGAGAATTCGAGATGGATATGATATAGTTTGATTTGAAGGATTTTGATATAATCTTGGGGATGGATTGGTTGAGTAAGCACAAGGGACGCATAGATTGTGAAAAACAAAAGATTATCTTATGTGGGAAGAAAGGGAAGAGAGTGTCATACACATGTGAAGGAGCTAAACAAAGGGTAAAGGTCATACCTGCCTTAAAGTTCTTAAAGGAGTTGCGAAAAGGGGAGCAAGCTTTTATGTGTTATGTTCAAGAGGAAAAATCGGTGCTGGAACAGAAGTCATCCGCACTAGAGGATCTTCCAGTGGTCAGGGAGTTTCCGGATGTTTTTCCAGAAGGAATTCCCGGACATCCACCCGACCGTGAGATTGAGTTCACTATTGATTTAGTACCAGGAACAGCTCCAATTTCTAAGCATCCTTATAGGATGGCCCCGAAAGAGATGAATCAGTTAAATAAATAGTTGGAGGAACTTTTAGAAAAAGGTTATATACGACCGAGTGCTTCTCCGTGGGGAGCCCCAGTATTGTTTGTAAGAAAGAAGGATGGAAGTTTGCATCTTTGCATTGATTACAGGGAATTGAATAACGTCACAATCAAGAATAAATATCCCTTGCCTAGGATTGATGACTTGTTCGACCAACTACAAGGAGCTAAAGTGTTTTCTAAGATTGATTTAAGATCAGGTTATCATCAGTTAAAGATAGCAGAGAAGGATATACCAAAGACAGCCTTTCAAACAAGGTATGGTCATTATGAGTATGTGGTTATGCCATTTGGGCTAACAAACGCACCGGCAGTATTTATGGACTTAATGAATCGAGTTTTCAGCCAATTCCTTGATAAGTTTGTAGTGGTATTTATTGATGAAATATTGGTGTACTCGGAGGATGAGGAGCAGCATGCTGATCATCTGCGGCAAGTTTTACAAGTTTTAAGGGAGAAGAAACTGTATGCTAAATTATCTAAGTGTGATTTATGGCTCAAGGAAGTATCATTTTTAGGTCACCGGAGATGGAATTTCGGTTGACCCAACTAAAATTCAGGTTGTTAAGGATTGGCCCAGGCCAACGAATGTTCGAGAAGTTAGAAGTTTTCTTGGGTTAGCTGGATATTATAAGAACTTTGTTCAAGATTTCGCTAAAATTGCAAGGCCGCTTACAAATCTGATGAAAAAGGAAGTGCGGTATAAGTGGGATGAAGATTGTGAAAAAGCTTTCCAGATTTTGAAGGAGAGGTTAACCGCAACACCAATTCTTGCATTGCCCTGTGGTACAGAAGGTTTCGAAGTATATAATGACACGTCTAAATATGGATTAGGATGTGTGTTGATGCAAATTGGCAAGGTTATTGCCTATGCTTCTCGAAAGTTGAAAAGTTATGAGACAAGGTACCCTACTCATGATTTGGAACTTGCAGCTGTAGTTTTTGCTTTGAAAATTTGGAGACATTATTTGTATGGAACTTCTTGCAAAATTTACACGGATCATAAGAGCTTGAAATATATTTTTACTCAAAAAGAGCTTAATATGAGGCAGAGGAGATGGTTGGAACTTATTAAGGATTATGACCTGGAGATCCTATACCATGAAGGCAAAGCCAACGTGGTGGCAGACGCCTTAAGTCAGAAGAGGAGTCACGAGGGAGAAGCTAATTGGATATTACATGATGAATTGGTACAAGACTTTAAAAGGTTGAACCTCGAGGTGGTAACGACAGGGGAGGTGGATAGAGAAATTTTGGCTAGTATGAACGTATTCCTCGACATTTACAAGGAAATTTTGCATCACCAGCAAAAGGATTAGAAACTATAGAAAATAAAAGAAAAAGTGAATAAAGGAGAAGCCCCAGATTTTAAGATTTATGACGATGGTAGTTTGAGGTTTCGTGGGAGATGGTGTATACCAGATTCATGTGGCGATATTAAAAGGAAGTTGATGCAGGAAGCTCACAACTCTGCTTAATCCATACACCTGGGAGGAAAAAAGTTTTATAAAGATTTGAAGAAAGGTTTTTGGTGGCCAAGCATGAAAAAGGAGATAGCTGAACATGTGTCGAAGTGTTTAACATGTTAAAAGGTTAAATTCGAGCACAAGAAAGCAGGAGGCATGTTGCAACCATTGGATATACCCATGTGGAAATGGGATTCGATATCTATGGATTTTATAGTAGGATTACCACCAACCAGAGGTGGGATGGATCAGATTTGTGTGATCGTAGATTGATTGACTAAGACTACTAGATTAATTCCAATGAAAAGTACTTGGTCTATGGAACAGCTGGTGGAAGCATATATTAAAAATGTGGTTAAATATCACGGAGTCCCTATGGAAAATATTTTGGATACAGATTCTAGGTTTATTTCAAGATTTTGGCAGCAATTCCAAAAAGCCATGGGAACAAAATTGAGCCTTAGTACAACTTACCACCCACAGACCGATGGGCAGACGGAGAGAACTATCCAAACTTTAGAGGATATGTTGCGGGCTTGTGCAATGGATTATCAAGGGTCATGGAGTGACAAGTTGCACTTGATTGAATTTTCTTACAATAACAGTTACCACTCAAGTATCCGTATGGCCCCGTATGAAGCTTTATATGGTAGGAAGTGTCGTACTCCGTTATGTTGGAATGATACGCAGGAGGTGGTTATGGTAGGGCCTGAGTTAACGGAGGAGATGGCTCAGCAGGTTAGGAATATTCGGTAGAAGTTGAAAGCCACACAAGATAGGCAAAAGTCATATGCTGATTTACATTGAAGGCCAATTGAATTTAATGTGGGAGATAAGGTATTCCTGAAGGTTTCACCAACTAAGAGCGTAGTACGATTTGGCAAAAAGGGGAAACTTGCTCCTAAATATATCGGTCCGTATGAAGTGTTGGAGAGAGTTGGAAATTTAGCTTATCGTTTAGCTTTGCCAATGAATTTGGAAAGGGTTCACAATGTGTTCCACGTATCACAATTAAAGCGATATGTCCTAGACTTGGTCAAGACCTTAAGCATGGCTGTGCCATGGGAGATTTCTTTTAACACTGAACCATTGTTTTCAAACCCGAATTCTTCTTTCAAAACCACAACTTCTCTTTAAAAACCTTGGATTTTAAAACCAAATCAACAGAATTACGGTGAGTGTCTTGGAACGATACAAGAGGAGTTGACAATAGAATACTTCACCTAGGCGTGTGACGAACACTACGAGTGTACCCAATTACGGGATGTGGGACGACTGCACTCCGAAGGAGCTTGCGGGCCTGACATATAGTTGGGTAGGTGGTAACGTATCAACATGGTACCCCACATATGTATACATGTAGTGTACGAAACACAGGAAGTAGTCGACTCCGTTCTACGGACCATCAGTAAGTTCAAACCAGAACAACTGGACACCTCAGACAATTAAGCATAAAGGAACTCAGAAAATCCATCTGAAGATAAAGAGTAAGAACTAGGAAGTGCAGAGAGCACAGACTAGTCGGTATGGACAATGGATATGTCTCAAAGACATCAAGCAAATATATGACCGCTGGAAAGTATACCCCGCCTAACACAGTAAGGCCACTGCCTAAACATGAACACTATAATGCTCGACAAATGGGATAGAACTCCCAAGAGCAATCACGAGATTACCAGGAAATAAAACCCATCACTGAAGGGAATATTAAACCTAGTCTCAAGCGCTAGGAGAAAGTATAAACGGTCTACCCAACGACGGGAGACGTTATAAATCTAAAAGGGGATAGCTCAAATACAATACCACCAGGCGGTATAGTAGACACAACATATCATAAACATCAGCCGGATGTAACGGCGTGATCTAACGGCACCCAGGAGCAATCCTTGAGGGGTGTCTGAGATAACAGCAGTTGAACAAGTGTCTTGATAAGAGCACGGAAGCTAGAACAAATACTCGGTTAGAACGCCGAAGGGATTTCACTTAACAGGAAATACCCTAAATTAGCATCAGCTTGCCTAAAGGGTCTCCTATGAACGGAAGCGTGATGTCACGACTTACCATGGAGCCTAGTAATACCTCCAACCTACAGAGTATACATGGAGTAGAAACATGTGTAAGCAGCTTGCGAAGAGCATAGCTTGCAGCAATAAGGCTTAATGGCCACAAACCAATACGTTGTGTAAACTGAAATGGTTGCAAAACCACACCAGTGGATAATAAGACTTACAAAAAAATATTATCCCATATGACAAGAAATCAACAACTGGACCACCGATTTAAACCCAACCTCTTGAGTGGATTGGAGCAATGGTCAACTCAGCGTCACTGTCACTAGAGCATCAGTCTAGTATGCAGTTGACAAGCTTTAACTACCTTCATACCTTTTGTAACAATGGTAGCACAGAGGCACAGGAATGGTAATAGCGCCAACAATGCCCTAGTCCACGCTTGGACACTATAAGAAACTCAAGGAAAGGTATCTCTCGTTAACCAAAGACCACCAATGTGGTGAGGATGTGAACCCTTAGGAAAGGCTTCCATCCACTATAACAACAAAACTCGTGCATAAATATTGCCAAGAGACAACGAATAAGGAAATGAGATTTCCAAACCACTACGCCTACAAGAGGCTGTGAACTGTAGAAGCACATCCCTTTAGAGAATCAAAACTCGAAGGAGTAACTATACTCCTTATGCACCCAATCATGTGGTGAACCATGGTATAAATACTTACATGGTAAACCCTATCACGAGACCTATGAGTGGAAACAACCCCTCATCGGGAACTTTCACCTACCTGTGATAGAATACTCTATAATTGGAGAACGGGACCAGAAAAACCCTTGAAGTTTTGGGGATGTCCCGGTAAGGTACATGCAAAAGCAAACTGCATAGCTAGAGCCTATGATTAATGCTCAGCACTTTGGAGACAGTAATTGTCAAAACAATCAATGAGTGTGCATATTGCACACCATGTATGACCGGCGCTCAAGAGAACTTGTAACCCGATAAACCACTTCATCTTTGGTCAACCAAGTTATTGGCAAACGATATCACGAATGAGGAAGTAATGTGAGGTGAGCTAACCTACACATGAAACCTAAATTGAAATAAAACATCCCCACAATGGGAAGATAATAGTATTGCGGTATACTACGACAACCGTCATACATATGACTAGGAACCTCCTAGTGTTTGTACACCATAAGGAAATAATGCCAACGACAATGGCAAGGAGTAAAGGTAAGCTACCACAATAATGGAGACCGTAAAAACGATGTGTATAGTGAGTAAGAATACGGTGCGCAACAAGCGACCGCTATGAGGAAGTAGTTGGACAATGACACGAAGTATAAGTATGAGATGACAAGCAGAAATATTCATCCCTATCACATAAGTGATTTACTGCCAAGCGTTTACGCCTCTGCACTCTGTATGACTGAGTGTTTTGGTATTGCACTCGCGCAGTAATGATCTAATGCGATAGCTAGGAATATGGAAATGTAAACCGTAGTAAACCGTTCTTTCACCAACAACATGGCATAAGCCAGTCAAGCAAGCTTAGCAACAAACCGTGCGGCCTAAGGCCAAAGAAGCACGAAAAGTGTAAGCACACTAACAATCACAAGATGTGAATTCCATTGGAATAAAAGGTGAAAGAAGCCTGAAGAAAGTCACTCGGACCGACGCATTGAGAATGCAAGGTCATACAAGCAAAGAACACTTGAACTGAACCAGAAGAACTGGTATTATTCAGAACCTAGTAACAACAGAGGAAGCACTGCAACTAGGTAGTGACTTAACCTCGCCCGACAACAAGTCGGAGGAACTTAGTGAATAATCGTGGGAGTACGAATAATATGTATAATAGATTACCAGAGAGCTGGTTACAATCTAAAACTCATTAAGTTCAAACAGCGGTAAAAGAATACCACACTGTTAGTAAACCTTATTTCCACAATAGAGGGATAGAAAGGTGATGTATAGCACATTGAGGATAACATGAAGGGTGAGTAACCCAAGTTATCAGGGTCGTGCAGCAGAAGCTAGTGGGCCCTAACTAAGAAATGTAATACATCTAGTAAGTACGAAAGAATGGCTATTAATGCCTTGAAGCCTAATAGGCTAGAACTGAATTAATTAGGAGTTAAATAAACTCATGTACGAATCCTCGGTGCAAAGACTAAACCATTGGTATGGTTAAGACCCTTTGACCAGAGCATATTGTATAGTATATCGTAATGAAGCTAAAAGCTTCAGAATGCCCAAATCGAGTAACCAATGTTTAAGAGTAACATATGGTAGATTACGTGGGCGTAATCCCTTTTAAGGGGGGTAGAGCGAAAACCGCTTAATACAAGTTTTATAAATAAAACACATAAAACTATAATGTGCATAGCACAAATGGGAATTGATTTAATGATTGGTACTTATGTTAAATAAACATACGTATTCATTCATATTGTAACTGTGGTAATTAGGCACGAGAGATGCGAATACCATAGGATGAATATACCCATCTTGTAACCACAGTGGAAAAGTATTAGTAAAGAAGAGTAGAGTAACTCTTGGGGAAATGATAATTCTTGTAGTGTGTGTCTATTTGAAGTTAGACATGGCATTACGATGCATGAGTCGGTATAAAACCGATGAAGAACCTGGAGGAAAGTGAGTTCCCTAGGTGATTGTCTTGATACAATCGAGAATGAGTAGTGGACGGAGCTCCACAAGTATTGTAACCTTCGAGGAAGCAGTGCGAATTGATTATGAGTAGTAGAGGAATGTAACCCATGGGTGGTATATTCGTAAGTATGTTATTGGTAGTAATTGAGGATAGCTAAACTTCATAAGTATTGTATTCCCTAGTTAGAATAATTGAAATGATGGAGAGTAATGGATGGAAGTAATGAAGGTTGATGAAATGAGCATTTAAGTATTGAACCACGGTGTTATACCCAAAATTTTGACCCCCCTGGTTAGGGTCTGCAAGGTTTTGGTGTCGTGAGGGATATTTAATCGGGTAATGAGGGACTCCGGCTCGATCGGCGTGTTCCAGGTCCTGAAGAGCAGTTTCGTCATTGTCAGGGGCGTTTTCGTAATTTTTAAGGCTTTTGAGATCTCCTATAGGCTTTCTCTCTCCTCCAAAGGGTGCCCAAATCAGCTCGAAATCTTTGATATTTTAACCCATGATAGAGGATGACATTTTAAGCATAATGGCGTTGGAATTTTGATTTTTCAATTTCCAATAATTTTCTAGCAATTTCTGACTGAATCTGACGAGAAATTCAATTTAAAAATGCTCCGACATTTAAAAAATTCGTTTCCACCTCAGAAAATTCATATATCCATTCTTGACATGTGGTTAAAATTTCATAGCAAAATTCCTTTGGGAAGTTACTAGTTTAAATATCGAAAAATCTTACTTTTACTAGATTTTTTATCTTTAAGAAAGTCTATATAATGGGATAGGTTTTTGGATAAAATCAGAACCTCACATACTCAGAACCCTAGAGAGTCAGAAAAGGCAGCCCCTCTCTCTCTCTCACGTTTTCCAACACCCGGCCACCCAAATCATACCGAAAATCCCCCGAAATCATCATCTAAACAACGTTTTCCAATTCCCAAAGCACCAATAATCATCAAAACCCCATAAAAACACCACCAAAACGTGAAGAAAGACACAAGAACAACCAACAACCAGAAAGCTTGGTACGAAGTCCTTTCGGGTCTGTCATCAACGGAGCACTCGACGAATCCCGGTGTGAAGAAACGTGTGAATCCGAAGGTAAAACAGGTAGAAACTCAGCTTCCCTAATTCTCCACGGTATTGTCTGTCTTGCCTTGAAATTTGGGCTCAAACTAACCTTCGTAGGCTTCTGTATTGCTGTTATTCAAGCTTCTGTCCAATAACTTGTTTATCAAGTTTCGTGCTTAATTCGATTTCAAATTGAAAACTTTCGATCACTAACGACTTGTAAACCTTTCAGGCTACACACCCATAAAATTTGAGCTCAAAACACCCTCGGGAACCTTCTGAAAACCCCTGTCGTGGGTGTCCGTGACCTCGGACCTATGGTCCGGGACCTCGGACGCGTTGTCCGAGACCACGGACACCCACGGACGCGGCGGGGGATTTTAAAAAAATTCAAAATTTAGGTTTTCTGATAATGTCCGGGCCCACGGACAGCCTGTCCGAGGCCCCGGACCCAGCAAATGTTTTTTTTTTCTTTATTTTCGACTCTTCTTCTGTATAGTTTAGGTTAACTGGGGTCCGTGGTCTCGGACATGGGTCCGGGGCTACGACATAGCAAAATTGACCTAATCTGCCTCCGAAACACCTATTTCTAGGTAGCTTTCAATTTCACTTTAATTTTCTGTCAAAAAAATCTACAACCAAAAAACAGAAGCGCGCACTTAGGTTAAAAACGACTTTGTAGTAACCGTAAATAAACCAAGTAGAGGAAAAACGACCTAGGTACTGAAGTAATTGAACACCTAATAAGTCGAATATCAAGCCCCAGAACCCCGAACTCTCCTTTCCTAATTTGATCTAGGTTAAATTAGGTGGCGACTCTAATAGTTCCAGTGAAGCGACTTAGGTTTTAATAATTATTGTTTTATGACATAGTTATTAATCTTAGGTTATAGGTGGCCTAAACCCGATTAGATCCTAATCAGCTTTAATCCACATAGGATAGGCTTAAATGAGGCTCACAGACTGGCGACTCTGCGGGGATCTACTTTTAATATTAACTTGTTTAATTTTAGAAATAGGGCTTTAACTCGAAAAATGTTTATTTATGGCTTTATTACTTTGTTTGTTTACTTTTGTGCGCCACTTTAATTTTCTGCACCTTTGCATCATATGAGAGCGAGGGTGTCCACCTAAACCGATTTCATCCCGGACCCGTTTGAGGGTTCCCTGTCAGGGACTCACACCTTTTAGGTGAATGTGAATAAGCGGGGGAAAAGAGGAGGATGTCTTCTAACACATCCCCTTAATACCTGGGCTCTACCCCAAGCATTTTCCTGGCATACCCCTTACCTGCCCTTGTTTGTCATCAAAGACCGACCTAGACGCCACACATTCATGTGATGTTGAAAAAAGGGGAGCCACAGGAGAATAGCATGAAGGCCCTATTCCTTTGTGGACCTGGGGTCCCGCGCCCAAGCACTTCTCACGATCGATCCTTACCAAATTGGATAAGCTCAGGTGAGGACATGCTGAATTTGTGTGGTCCTTTCTGCTTGTATGATTGGCCCACTACCCGCCTAGAAACTGATAGGAATTCTCCTACATCAACCTAGCCCAACCTGAATTGGCAGTTCTATTTGTTTGCGGCCCAGAGGCCCTGTTTGGTTTACATGTGAGTCGTTCGTGCAGGAAACTTCGGCCCAAAAGCCTAGACTTAGGTGATTCTCTCTCTCTGGCCCAATTTGAATTACAATTAGTTCTAGGCCCATGAAAAAAAATCCACCTGAAATAACTCACAAGTCCTGAAAATAAAAACTTTTTCGGCTTAGCAACCATCTTCTCTGGCCCGATGAAGTTAGGCCCATTTGTGATTTAGGGAGCATTCTTGCTCATGTGCTTTACTTCAGGCCCAACACATTCTGGCCCAGGGGCTCCTCGTCGCAGGTAGACTTCTTATCATGACCCCAGCCCAAAACCCTAGATCTAGGTGTCATCTTTCAGGCCCAAACCAAAATCACTCAGCCCAAATTCCAGCTCACATATTGAGCAGTCATTCTGGCCCAAGTACCACACTCATTTCATCTAGGCCCATAGACCAATTTATAGTTTTTGCCCATAAGCTTCGCTCTCAATTCAGAATTTCGGCCCATAAAACATTTGAATCCAAGATAGTTTGCATAATTCATTCATTCCAGTTTCCGGCTTCAAGGCCCATAGAACATCAAACGAATCTTAGACTTGAAGGCTTATCTCCCGACCCAGTGGCCCATTCACGGTCCATGTGACTTCCTTCAGCTTGTTTGCTCGTTTCTAGATTAAGGGATTCAGGCCCACAGTCCGTTCTAGTCTAGGAGTCCACTATTCTGTGCACTCCACTCTCAGTTTGGGAAGACTCAGGCCCAGTTACTTCCTACATAACCCATAGGCATTCCTAGTTCAAACATTTTACAGGGCCTACTCGAAGTTTGGAAGGAGACAATCACGGTCATCTCAATGGCGTCCCGACGGCCCAAAGCTCGAGTCTTCAGTATGTTGGCATCAAGACAGCCCAACATCACTATTTTAGAAGTTTTCTCGATTTGGTAGTTTTCTTTTTTGTTCTTCCAGCTTTTATGGTAGCTAGCTTCCTTTATCATACTAGGTAGTTTTCTTAAGATTTCAATTTTCGATGTTGTCTTTCCATTCATGAATTAGAGCATAGTTCCATTTCATAATTTTTGTGCATTTAAGAACACCAAAAAAAATAAATAAGTCATCACGTCATTTCACCCACATCCACTACCTTGATCACATACATCCCATGTGTCTCACCACCCCCCCTCACCACATGAAACTCATTCTTGCGCAGGGAATATCTCACCACCTTGTCGGCTTCCACCACTTGTCACCTCTCAATAGAAAGTTTCACCGTACACTGAAAGCATCCCACTACCATGTTTTACTTTCATCACTACATCACTCCACCAAAACAGCAAGACTTCATCACCACGTACCACCACACATACAGCCACCTCCAACAAAAAACTTGGGTATTCAAAAGGCTTGTCAAAAAAAAAAACCCCACAATAATACTGGGGCAATCTGAGTTAAGGGTCGATAATGTTTATTTCATTGGTTTAAGCGCGTGACAAGTCTCTGAGGAACATTTCGCAGGAGTGCCTGAGCGGTAAACCATGAGTGAGCCGAGCCTGTCTTTTTACGGACTCTAGAGATCACATTCAAGGTAAGGTAAACGGCATAACTCCGACCGAAGGGACACTTGTAAATTTACGCTTAAACCTGTGAAAAGAACAAAGAACGGATACACAACTATTAGGGATGACGAAGGCAACTAGGTACAGCACACACAGCCAAAAGCTTGTGAACCCTAACATTACACCCTAGGCACCCCGCTGAGCTTTTCATATACATTCCCCTTTTACAACACTACAACTCCAAAACAAGCCAGCCAGTGATGAATAACCGACCTGGTGACCAAAGGAAGCAAGGAGCCCGACTTCCGACAGCAACTTCACAAGTCCAAAGAAGCAAAACTGCTACCAGCATGACGAAACGATCGCAAATGGTCCCAAAGTGACACGGATCCAAATGAGCTAACAAAATAGCTCTCAAAGTTCAAGCCGGGAAACACAAGAACCCGAAGGAAAGGAAAATTCAAGAAAGGCAACCTGAAAAGCCTCGAAGAAATCCAAAATCGGAAAGAGATAGAAGGTGCAAGGAACAACCCAAAAGTCCCAAGTTCCAAACTCACAAGCGAAGTCATCACGAAGTAGCCAAATGACTTCAACACAAAGAAGGAAAGTCCGAGAGAAGGTGCAAGTTGCAGCTTTGGTCACCCTTATAGCTCCATATATCCTAAACATTCCTCCATGGTCCTGTTGTCATTCATCACACCCCATAGCCACGTTTAAGCCCAAAAAGACTTCCGACTTAGTAGTTGTGTATCCAATCACGTGAAAGTAACAGGTTGAGCGCGTAAATCGAACAAATATCAAATTCAATGGTTGGATGCCTTGACCCAAAAGGGAGCACGATTGCAAATATTAAATATTTGAGTGTAGGATAGAAAGCACCACTTCAAGATAAACCCTGACCTTGTGAGAGTGAGACTTGTTTATGTGCGATTAATCAAGAAATACTGGGGGCAATCGATCGGAACGATCGATTGCCATAAATCCTGAAAACTCAGATTGCCTAAGGAAAATACTGGGGGCAATTTTTGGTCCCAACAATTGCAACAATGACACTGATTGAGTCCCAAAAATCCAAATCCAAAGGATCAAACCCTCCTCATATCACACAGGCCGTCCTAAGCCCTACCTTCACACTCAAACATCCGCAGGCCCGTCTTGAGCCCCACCATCTCCAGGTTTGGCATAAACCCAAATCCTTCTACATTCTTTTGGGCCCATCTACACTTGATTCACCTTCACCCAGATCCTACCTTTAGGCTCGTCATAAGACCTAGTTGCATTCCTTAGGCTCGTCATAAGACCTAGTTGCATTCCTTAGGCTCATCATAAGACCTAGTTGCATTCCTTAGGCTCGTCATAAGACCTAGTTGCATTCCTTAGGCTCGTCATAAGACCTAGATCCCACCTTTAGGCTCGCATAAGACCTAGAACCATCCTTAGGCTCGTCATAAGACCTAGAACTACCCTTTAGGCTCGTCATAAAGACCTAGATCCAACCTTTAGGCTCGTCATAAGACCTAGAACCACCCTTTAGGCTCGTCATAAGACCTAGTTGCATTCCCTTAGCTCGTAGTAAGACCTAGCATTACCTTTTAGCTTACCCACTCTCATCAAACACATTGCATTCATCTCATTCATATGGGCTCGTCATAAGACCTAGCTGCATTACCCAGGCGCGTCACAAGACCTGGCAACAGAAAGTTGGCGAGGTGATGGCAATAAATCCTCCTTTTGCGATGTCAACTTATTTTTGGGATCAACGAATGGTGGGCAAAGGCAATAAGTCCCCAGGGTTTTCACCAGGAGTTATCCCTGCACACGGCTTGGGGGGCGATGGCAATAAGTCCACATTGGGTCCAGCCAGGAGCATCGGCACGGGTTTCGGTCCCCCAGAAGCATCCGAGCATCATCAACATCATCGGCATTATCATCAGCATCAGCATCATTTGCTTCTAGCATTTCAGCATTCTTGCATTTGCATCCAGTTTTCACATCCTAGGCAGTCAACGCCTTAGAATAGCTTGACATCATTTTCATCACTTTAGGTAGTCAGCGCCTTAGAATAGCTCGACAGAATCATCCTTATAGGTAGTCGACGCCTTAGAATAGCTTGACATCATTTTCATCACTTTAGGTAGTCAGCGCCTTAGAATAGCTCGACAGCATATCATCCTTATAGGTAATCGGCACCTTAGAATAGTCTGACATCACTTCATTATTACCTTTAGGTAGTCAGCGCCTTAGAATAGCTCGACAAGGCTTTGTAGCTTAGGTAGCCAGCGCCTTAGAATAGCTCGACAATGCTTTGTAGCTTAGGTAGTTAGCGCCTCCGAGTAGCTGGGCATCGTTAACCCGGTTTCATACAACGTGGAGGATTCTGTGGAGTCCAAAATTTTGGGCACCACTCAAGCATCAACCAGACTTTTCACATTCGTTACAAGTCCAGTTGACGGGGGGCAATCTATTATACCCAAAATTTTTGACCCCCCTGGTTAGGGTCTGCAAGGTTTTGGTGTCGTGAGGGATATTTAATCGGGTAATGAGGGACTCCGGCTCGATCGGCGTGTTCCAGGTCCTGAAGAGCAGTTTCGTCATTGTCGGGGCGTTTTCGTAATTTTTAAGGCTTTTGAGATCTCCTATAGGCTTTCTCTCTCCTCCAAGGGTGCCCAAATCAGCTCGAAATGCTTGATATTTTAACCCATGATAGAGGATGACATTTTAAGCATAATGGCGTTGGAATTTGATTTTTCAAATTTCCAATAATTTTCTAGCAATTTCTGACTGAATCTGACGAGAAATTCAATTTAAAAATGCTCCGACATTTAAAAAATTCGTTTCCACCTCAGAAAATTCATAATATCCATTCTTGACATGTGGTTAAAATTTCATAGCAAATTCCTTTGGAAGTTACTTAGTTAAAATATCGAAAAATCTTACTTTTACTTGATTTTCTTTATCTTTAAGAAAGTCTATATAAAGGGATAGGTTTTTGGATAAAATCAGAACCTCACATACTCAAGAACCCTAGAGAGTCAGAAAAGGCAGCCCCCTCTCTCTCTCTCACGTTTTCCAACACCCGGCCACCCAAATCATACCGAAAATCCCCCGAAATCATCATCTAAACACGTTTTCCAATTCCCAAAGCACCAATAATCATCAAAACCCCATAAAAACACCACAAAACGTGAAGAACAGCAAGAACAACCAACAACCAGAAGCTTGGTACGAAGTCCTTTCGGGTCTGTCATCAACGGAGCACTCGACGAATCCCGGTGTGAAGAAACGTTGTGAATCCGAAGGTAAAACAGGTAGAAACTCAGCTTCCCTAATTCTCCACGGTATTGTCTGTCTTGCCTTGAAATTTGGGCTCAAACTAACCTTCGTAGGCTTCTGTATTGCTGTTTATTCAGCTTCTGTCCAATAACTTGTTTATCAAGTTTCGTGCTTAATTCAATTTCAAATTGAAAACTTTCGATCACTAGCGACTTGTAAACCTTTCAGGCTACACACCCATAAAATTTGAGCTCAAAACACCCTCGGGAACCTTCTGAAAACCCCTGTCCGTGGGTGGTCCGTGACCTCGGACCTATGGTCCGGGACCTCGGACGCGTTGTCCGAGACCACGGACACCCACGGACGGCGGCAGGATTTTAAAAAAATTCAAAATTTAGGTTTTCTGATAATGTCCGGGCCCATGGACAGCCTGTCCGAGGCCCCGGACCCAGCAAATTTTTGTTTTTTTCTTTATTTTCGACTCTTGTATAGTTTAGGTTAACTGGGGTCCGTGGTCTCGGACATGGGGTCCGTGGCTACGGACATAAGCAAAATTTGACCTAATTCTGCCTCCGAAACCCTAGTTTAGGTAGCTTTCAATTTCACTTTAATTTTCTGTCAAAAAATGCTAAAAACACAAAAAAACAGAAGCGCGCACTTAGGTTAAAAACGACTTTGTAGTAAGCCGTAAATAAACCAAGTAGAGGAAAAACGACCTAGGAAGGGTAATGAAAGTAATTGAACCCTAATAAGTCGAATATCAAGCCCCCGAACCCGAACTCTCCTTTCCTAATTTGATCTAGGTTAAAATTAGGTGGCGACTCATAATAGGTTCCAGTGAGCTAGCTTAGGTTTTAATAATTATTGTTTTATGACATAGTTATTAATCTTAGGTTATAGGTGGACCTAAAACCCGATTAGATCCTAATCAGCTTTAATCCACATAGGATAGGGTTTAAAATCGAGGCTCACACACGGAGTAAAGCATTTGGGAAGTAGAGCGAGGATGATTGATGGATTGATTCCATCCTTTGGAGATGTACGAATTCGTATCACGACTAGAAAGAGTAAAAAGATAGAAAATGAAAACAACTAACTATTTGTTTGTTGAAACTGACGTGGGAAGTCGAACTTGATCCTGATCAGATCAAGGGAAACCGAACACAAATTGGGGTGGAAAGATAGTTCAACACTGATGCTGATCACATCAGGGTCAAATGATTCTTGAAGCTCCCCTCAAGTGGTCACAAGAATCACACATAGGATAGAAGTAATGAGCATAAATTGGAATATGGAGTTGTATGTTTTAGAAATTTTTAATTGGTAGTGGTGGAAGAATTTCTTTTAGTATGGAGAATGAGGATGTGTTAGAAGTGAGTACCGAAGAAGATAGTAAGGTAGTATGTGGTATTATTCCAAGGGCGGCGGGACATAGAGGAGTCCCGTGTCTAGATGACCTGAGCGCCTACGGGATTGGAATGTGTATTGCATTGCTTTGGGAATAGCCTTGCATTGTATGTATGTATAAATCTTGTAATGTGGAACCAGATGGTGGGACGTGATGCGGATGGAAGTAAGTATGGTATACTTGTATTGTATGGAATGTGGAAACCTGAAGTAATGAATTCAGAAATTGTAAGGAGGAAGAATGTACGACCTTTGGCATAGACAAGTAAGAATGAGCAAGTATTGTAATCCTATAACCTTGAGCAACTTTGAGGACAAAGTTCTTAAGGGGGGTAGATTGAAATACCCCAAACTTAAATATAGTGATTAAGATAATTCTAATCCGTTTAAGAGCCTAATAATAATAGAGTAATATTGGTAAGGAAAAATAAATCCAAAGAAATAAATAAACGCTTTAAAAGCGGAAAACGCTAAATAAACGTTAAATAACCATGGGAGGCATGAGACCTTGGTTAGCGTATTATATGGATTCTAAAGGTATAATAAGACCTACATAATATATGGGAACAACTCCCGAAGAAAACGGATCCAAATAATGTATTAAAAGCGTAAACGAACCTTAAAGCGCATTTTTCGAGGAAACCAGGAAAACGTGACTTTAAGCGGGTCAAATAGACTCGTAACAGTTTTGGTCAACTAAATAATCATTAATAAATATTAGTGAAGCTTTAGAACCAACAAAATTAATTAAACGAGAAAATTCCGGAAAACGGGTACCGGTTAGTAAAAACTGTAACAACCGGGAAGTTATGGGGTAAGAATGCAATTTAGCAAACTTAGTGTGTCCACTTTACAAATAAAAAAAAATTAAAAATCTGTGTGTGTGTGCACATGTGGACCGGCCAGCCCCCCTTACTCACCCTCTTAATGTTTTCTTATTAGCTAAAAGACAAAAGAAATAAGTAAAAGTAGGAAAAGAAGAAGGGGCCCTCTCTCTCCTCCATCCCTCACTCTCTCACCGTGCCCACCTTCTTCTTCTTCTTCTAATTTCTTTCCTCCTCTCCTGTGACAACCATGGAGGAATGAAGCCCCCACAAAACTCGCCACTTCTCTCCTCTCTTTGAGTACCCAAACCTTCTCCAAATCCAATAAATATTACACCATTGTAATCCCCTTGCCAAGGAGAACATTTTCATCCTTTCAAAAACCCAAAAACTCCATTTTCGTTTTTATGGGTATTCTCCATTTGAAGCTTGAGTACCACCATTAGAAGCACCTTCACCTCCTTGTCATTTTGAGGTAAAAATATTCTTGAAAACCTATCTTTTTCTAGCCCTTATATGCAAAATGAAAATTCAAAGTGAGACTTGTTTTACTCCTTGCATCCCAGCCGATTTTGGCTACTCATTTGGACTAGGAATCTTGTTCATTTGCTAGACAAGGACTCCACACATTGGTTGGAAGGTAATACTCTTTTTCTAAACCCTAAAACATCTAAATTCTAGGGTTAGTTTAAGTTAAGGTGCTAAACTAGTATGGGTATGTATGGCTTGCTGTAGCATTGCCATTCTTGAACAAAAACCGATAACAAGGGAAGAAGGAAAGAGGAAAAGAAGAGAAGGAAAAGAAAGAAAGAAAAACTAGCAAGACAAGGTAATTGCTCTTACCTTGAACTAGTTTTGTATTGTGAAATGTAACAGATTTTGAGTTGTAAAAATGTGTAAGGTATTGGGTAATGAGTAGTAAGTATGTTGTAGTATAATGAGGAAAGATATTGTGACAGTTTTGTAGTTTTTAAATGATGTTTAAAAACTTGGGAAAACCTTGAGAATTGTGAAGTTTGAGTATTTAAGAGCAAGTATGTGGATTGTAGGCCTTAGAGCCAAATAATTGTACATGAGTATTGTACTGTGGATTGAGGAAATATTGGTGTTTTGGGATTTTGTATGTGTGCTGGTAGAACCCTTGTATGGGTATGGCTAGAATAGGCATGAATTTGGTGAGAAGGTGTATGTGTGGTTATGTAAGAAAAGTAGCTGAGCTATGGCAAAATTTTGGTAGGAATATGTACAATTATGGATGACTTGGTGAATGGGAGAACCAAGGTGTGTATGGAAGTTAGTGGAGATATTTAGTAACTGTGGATTGGTACTTGTAGTATGAGGATGTGAAAGTGTAAAATCTGTAGCAAGAAGTAGTATGATGCATTGGAGGAACTAGGAGAAACTAGGTGTGCTTGGAGAGCCTAAAGTGTGAAGTAAACCACTTTGTAACAGATTTTGAAAGGAGCTAGATAATGGGAAGGATTGAGTGGAAGGTAATGTAATGAGGATATTAGTAGTGGTATTGGTAGTAAGAGTATTGAATGATAAAGGTTAGGTTGAAAATCTGTTGCATTTGAGGAAAAAGCAAAATCTGTAGCATTGGTGAAAAGGGAACTAGTATAAGTGTTGAGAAGAAGTGAGGGAAAATGTGTAAGTGAATGTAAGGATTGAGTAGCAAGTTTGGTGTATGAACTAAGGTGATTTAGAACATCTAAATGTGTGGTAAACATGTAGGAAATATTTGTCAAGATTGGGGAAACATGGGTAAAGAAACACTAAAACAGATTTTAAAACTGAAGTACTGGGCCGGACCGACCTTAGGACCGAACTTGCAAGGTCGGTCAGCCCAGATTTACAAGACGGGAAACCTTCTGGAGTCGACCGACCTTGCGACCGGACTTGCAAGTTCGGTCGGACCAGAAATTTCTCCCGTCAGAAACCTTCTGGAATGGACCGAACATTGCGACCGGACTTGCAAGTTCGGTCGGCCAGAAAAATTCCCGTAATGCAAGCTACTGGAATGGACCGACCTTGCGACCGGACTTGCAAGGTCGGTCGGGCTAAAATTTTCAAATACGAAACTTACTGGAATGGACCGACCTTGGGACCGGACTTGCAAGGTCGGTCGGCCCTGAAATTTTTACACGATGTAGACTACTGGAATGGACCGGACTTGCAGGTCGGTCGCAAGTCCAGTCGAGTCAAAAAAAATGTTTTAATTATATGATTATAGTAATCATATATACATATATATATTCCTACATACACATATGCATATATAGTAGTAACACACCATTAATCAAGTAGTAATGGTAAAAGTAAGTAAATGGTAAGGAAGCAAGCTTAAGAAGTAATAAGGAAAAATGGTTTTATAACCAAGTAAGAAAGTAATGAAGTAGTAAGTATACTTTGAAAGTATCAATGAAGGAGTAAGTAGATCAATAATAGATCATTGATCATACTACTTCATGTATGTATAGGAATCCAATAGCTGATCCTCGAAGGAGCCGGTAGTGCGGATACAACGGTGAACGGTATGATTTCTTCATGCCCTGTATCCTAACTTGGTTACCCCGATTTGTGTACTTATGTGATCACCAATAAGATAAATGCACGAATCAGACTTATATTGCACTTAACTGTGTTTGAACTATTTCGTTCTCGTTGAATCTTCTTGAACATTTAGTTTGTATAATTCATGAAATGTATGAATGGAAATGAAGTGTATGTGTAAGTATGAGTACTTGTGTATTGTATGTATGTATGGAAAGAAAGTATGGACTTCTACTAATTCCTAACGATCTAACTCCTAACATGAGTAATGAGTAAAATGGAATGAGTAGAAGCCCGATATAGTTTCAGCCACGCGTGAGGATAAGGAAACACAAGAGGTTGGATCCGAATCCTGGCTATAATCTTTTCCTTGGACCAATTCCCTTGAATGGGTAGCATCCTGGATTAGTGGGCCACCCTAAAGCCCGGTGGTGGGATGTAGTAATCCCTGCCCGGAGGTCATACCGACTTAACTGGAAGTAAAGTATGTAAGAAGTAAGTATTGTATGTGTATTGGTCTTGACTATTGTAAGTCATTGACCGGAAGTAAAAGAGTACCAAACACCCGATTAACCCGGGTGTGTAATGAAGCTAACTGGACCTTTGTATGTATTGGAGAATTGTATCTCCGTATTGCGTATTGTGTATATAATGAGTATGTACTGTGTATGTATATTCCGGAAGAGGGTAAGTAAGTGTTGGTTGACTCGTATTGCCTTCCAAGCATGTACTGTTCTGTGCGTATGTATGTATACTTGTGTAGTATTGTAGTATCGTGAATGAGAGCATGTACGTATGTATGTATGAATATATGTATTGCAAAATGAATTGCATGCATTCAACCAAATGGTCGGCGTACCCTCGCTAGTACGCGGGGTATGCGGTTATCATATTCGGCGAAAGCTGACCCCTCGGGGGAACGTTTTTAGTGTGCAGGTACCCGGAGCGAATACGGTCAAGGTAAGAGACCGGTGGCGCGCCTTGTAATTGGAAGTATCTAGTTTGTGAGGAATGGGTAGCAAATTGATTCCTAGTAAGTGTGTATGCATTTGGGAGAAGTACTGTATTGATTTTGGAACCTAGCAAACTCGGTATGCGTAATGTATTATCTTGTACGGAGTTGTGGAGTATCGTATTGAATGGAGTATGGTATTGAATGGAGTAATGTATCGTATGGAGTATTGTAGTATTCCGTATGTAATAAGGGTATGTATTGTATTAAGTAGTACTCGGATATTCCGGTCCATCAGACCGATGCTGTATGTAGGAGTAGTAGCCTTGTTAGTCACGTGGGTGACTATCGGCATTGTATCACCCGATGTATGTAAGTATGTATCCGCTGCGTGACTCGGGAAGCACGAGGAGATGGGACGGTAATGATTGAATTAATAGTAGGGGTGTTACATATATGGTGGCCAAAAACTTAAGGGTATTAATTGAGTTAGAAAAAAATATCTAACTTAGTTAAATTAAAGGAATTAGTATAATTAAGAGTAATATGTAAAATTTAAGAAGTTTTAGTACCTAATGGTAATTACCGAAAATATATAAGGTCAATATGGAATTTTTGAGAGTTTAGATGATGAGAAAATAATTGTAGAATTAAGTTTACAATTTATAAAGAGTTTATGAGTGTTATAAGGAATTTATAAGGTGTTTGGTATATTTAAGGATAATGAAAGATGGTATATGTATACTACAACTTTAGATAATTAAATCTGGTGGTTTAGAGATGTTTAAAATGATTTTTGATGTTCAAAAATCTGTAGGAAAATTAGTTACGAAAATTAGAAATTAGTTGGAGTGAAATTGGTTAATAAATGAGTTAGGATAAAAGAAAAGACCACAAGGGTAAAATGGTAATTTCCCTGGTCAAACGTGGTCAAACTTGGTCAATGACAGTTTGTAAAATGTTTAGAGGAACTAGAATAAAATTTGTAGCAAAAGATTAGATATTAAAAGGATAAAGGAATAAAAAGTTAAGTTAAATTAACTTTAGGGGTGTTATTGTAAATAATGGAAAGTTAGGGGGTTTGACCATAAAAGATTGGTCAAACTTGGGTATATTTTCGTAATTGACCAAAAGTATTAAAGAAATTAATTAAGTAAGACTTTGGAAGAAATTAGAAATAAAAATAACAAGTTTGAACTTATTAAGAGTAAAATGGAGATTAAGAAAAACTATGGGTAAGTAATATAAATCACACATTTTTATGTGTTTGAGAAGGTTAAGGAAATTAAATAAAAAATTTAGAAACAAGTTGTAAAAGAAACAGAGTTAAGACGGGTTTAAACGAGACCCGTATATAAATTAAGGTATACGAGGGGTATACCCGTAATGTAATAAGTATAGGAGAAATCAATACATAAAGTATTTTTAATGAAAATACAAGTTATATTGGAAAAAGAAATAAATACATGTTGATACGGAGTATCATACGGGCATATACGTAAATTTTGGTATACATGCAAAATACCCGTATACATGAATAGTACCCGTATACATGAATAGTAAATACGTATACATGAATAGTACATACGTATACGTGAATAGTAACTACGTATATATGAATAGTCAAATACGAGACATATACGCGAATAGTAAAATACGTATATATGAATAGTGAAATATGGTGAATAGTAAAATACGAGACCGTATAAATGAATAGTAGAATACGGGACCGTATAAATGAATAGTGAAATACAGATGAATAGTGAAAAATACGAAAACCTAATACAAGGTCCGTATAAGTCTAAAGTTGCAAACTGTGCAACTAAATAACTACTAACGACGTTAGTGAGTTAATGAATTGGAATTGAGCTTGAAAACGCTCCTAAATGAACGAACCCGTTTAACGGTATACTATTATACCCGAGTTAACCTAGGAAGAGGTTTAAGTTGAAAAGAGAACCCAATTAGTTATAAGACACAGGATACTAATACTAGTTCTGGTTACAGATCTAGATATGTCAGAGGCGTTCGGCGGATTTGGCGAACGAGGGATTAAGTCCTAGCCAATCTCCGGTGTACAGTATGGGATTCTTCTAGCTTGTTTGCTAATGAGGTCTACCTCAGTTTGTGTGCTATGTGTTATTGTGATACGACCAAACAAGATTAAGCATGAAACCGATTTACTGTATTGTTATTATGTTTCCATTGCACACTAACACAACTTGATTCAGAGCTTGTTCATTAACTATGTTTAATAACAATTGTATAAGGTTACAAATATTCCCTATTGTTAGTTGGTTAATACCGAGACAGGTCTAACTAACCAATTTTCAAAGAGACTTCAGCTAACTGGAACTTGGGGAGAGAGGAATCCGGGACTGACTCCGGTCATGCATGTTCAGGTTAGGAGGTCGGCATCTGTATCAAATCTGTCTTCCGCCTAGGGTAGACAAATTGACCCGACCAGCTCGAGTGAACAGTTCGAGGTGGGAGGCAAATTCAGGAGGCGCAGGAGGGTCAAGCCTACACCCCTCATAACTTAAGAATAATGTTTATTAACCCAATGGAGCTAATAACTCATTGGCTAGGGTTACCATGACCCGACAAAAATAAACAATTCAGTTAAAGAACAACCAGTTCTAATAAGAGAACGGTTGACACTTATAAGGTATGGTCAAACACGAGAACTAAACAATTCTCAGGCCGCAGGAGTTAGCAATCTAACTTACATCATTAATGAGCGTCCATTACGACGTTCAATTTATTTGAGCTGTGAATGTTTCACATAAATGTGTGTTTGTTATCGTACTTCTTATTATTATTTGTATGAATAAATAATTGCATGTATTCGACAAAGTAGTCGTGTGTAACCCGGCTAGCTTGTGGGCTGCACGTTTTCTGTACCAGCCATGTGCTAAGCCCCTTGGGGCCTGTGATTTAAACTTTGCAGGTAGGTACCGGACGAAGACTCAACCTGAGAGTAGGAGCGGGTAGAGTACGTCGTTCTTTTACCTTTGTTACAAGAGGTGCATGTACACCCGTTAGTATATTGATGAGATGTTAGTATGATGTATTAGGATATGAGATACTCGGTATAAGTTGTGATTTATGGATTGTAATGTTTTAGATGCTCGAGTAATTATCCGGTTAGTCAGACCGTGACTTGTAAAGAGAATAGGCCTAGTTAGTCACGTGGGTGACTAACGGCGGTAACACCAATTTAGTAGAACTTTTCCGCTACGTTGTTAATGTACGAGATGGACTTAGGGCGTCGATCAATGTATTTGGAGATGGGGTGTTACATGAGGTTATCGGGTTGTCCTAACATGACACCCAACTAGTATTTAATTAACGTGTTTTGGATGGGGCCTTGAAGGCCAAATTAATTAACTAAGGATGATGTTCGCTACGGCGTTTATTCAGTACTATTATTCGATATGTTCGATATACAATTGTTGTTTGTGACATTAAATGAATGTTTGGATTGGATGGATGGTTAAGTGCTTTTGAATGTTTGGATGGATGATTATGTATATTTATGCATGTATACTACAGTATTGATTATAACTGTAAATGGAAAAGCATGAAACCAATCTAATAATAAGATGGTTAAAATGACTAAGTGACCATTAGGGTCCAGGCCCGGCATACTCAGCGTTTATCGCTGATACTACACTCATTATGCAGGTTGTTGATTATTGTCGAAGCCGAAGTGCGGGAAGAGGGTAGTTAGAGTCTACTTTAATTACCGCACATGGATTTTGTTTGTATAACAATATAGATGGTGAATTGTATTATGATGCAGTTATTTATATTTGGGATTGGGTAGACGCTCACTTGTCGACGTTTATGGTTTATGGACTTAGTATGATGTATAGGAGTTATCTCGTTATCACAGCGGTTAGCAGTTTGTTTATGGAGGTTGTTGGATATAGTTGGCTTCGTTACTCGCATGGGCGAGTAATGGCCGGTGACACCCGAGTGAGTATTATATGTTGATATTTATCTTCCGCTGTAAGACGTTTTATTTATTGCTACGAGAGAGATTATTACGTGTTTAAGGAGAGGGGTGTTACAAAAAGTGGTATCAGAGCGGAGTGCCGCACTGATGACAAGAAATAGGTTAAGACAGTGAGCTTAGGACTTAGGAAATTACGGGAAACGTTTGTAAGGTACGAGACGACTCGTCTTAAAAGATATTGTGTTTATTAATGCAAATTGCGTGATATATTAGCCTTAAAGGCAATTCAATATCTACTGGTTGTGTACGGTAAATTACTGAGCATTTTTGTGACATACTGTACTACAGATGTCTGGGGGAACTAGAGGGCATGGTATTGGTAGAGGTGGAGGCGGTGACCCTGTGATTCCAGGAGTTGCAGAGACGATTGCTGCCGTTCTCGCACATCTTGGTACTCAAATTGGAGGAACACCAGCCCACCCGCCACAGCCCAGGGAGACGAACTGGTTGAAGTCAGTTACCGAAACCCGACCACCTATATATTCAGGGGAGCCAGACCCCGTAGCCTTGGAGCGTTTTATTGTTGAACATGAGAAGGCCTACGAAGCTTTGCAAGTACCTGCCGACAAGAAGGTCGTCATTGCTGCTTTCCATCTGAAGGATGCAGCCAGCACTTGGGGGAGGTTGGTCAAGGACCATCACCTTGCTATGCCCGACTTCTCGTGGGCTGCCTTTGTCGAGTTGCTGAGGGGGAAGTACTATCCGGCACATCTCAAGCAGAAGAAGCGCCATGAGTTCGAGACATTATCTCAGGGAGGTCTGACCGTGGATGAGTATTACGCTCGATTCATTAGTCTGCTGGACTTTATCCCCGGAGTTGATTACTCAGAGACCGTGAAGGTCGAGAAGTTCCGGGGGGATTGTTGTTCCGCATCCAGATGGCGATGGGTGCTACCCTCTACACTACCATCCAGGTATTAACATGAAAGCCATGAATTCTTTACTTACTACATAACCAATTAACTTTGAGAGAACTTACCAATGAGATTCCAGGAGTGTTATGACGCTGCCTCGAGGACGGAGCTAATGCTCTAGACTCGGGAAGAGACTCTCGGGACAAAGAAGAGAAAGAACCCTGAGGGAGAGTCTGAGGGTGGAGGAGCATCTCCAGGTGATAGCCAGAAGAAGGGAAAGTAAGGACTTATCCCATTCTAAATTACTTGCCATATTAAATACATTATGAATGCTGACCCGAAAACCTTAAACAGGAAATTCTTTCAAAAGAAAGGGCAGCAGGGTCACCAGGGAGCGAAGGGCAAAAAGAGCCCGTCCTCCGGTTGACCGGCCCAGTTATAGATGCTCAGCCTTTGAGATCTGCGCCTCCTAAGGGTGAGAACGCCTACCTCTTAAATTCAATTATAACCTTAACCTTTATATCATCAGATTGTAACTTAAACTAAATGCTACCATCAGGCACCGGACAGCCCCAGCGCCATTTCTATTGCAAGCGTTGTGGGAAGGATCATCCTGGGGTCGACTGCAATGGCCGCAAAGTTGAGTGTCGGTGCTACAAGAAAGAGGGCCACCGGGAGTTCGAGTGCTGGATGAACCCTGAGAGCCGTAACTACAGGCCACCAAGGAATACTCAGAAGACCTCAGTTGGAAGATCTGGAGTACCACGAGGCGGTCAGGATGGCCAGACATCTACTGATGCTGGAGCCCAAAAAGGGAAGGGAGTAGATAGGGCATGAGTACCCTGAACTCCGTGAGACCGCTGGTGGAAGACTTTTACTTACTTTGTTACGTACTTACCTTGGATGTTAGACAGAGACATGTTATAAATATGTGGGAGCGTGTCATCGACCACTCGCCTTTTTGTGTATGACTTTTGAGACTAGTTTTGTGGACTCGATGCGAGTAACCTTAGAACCTTGACGGATTATATATATATATATATGAACATGATGTTAATGCTTACATTATCATGTAGCCCATACTCAACGACGCAGAGTCAATGAGACCGGTAATTGTTGAACCAATATTTCCACCTGCATGTCACACTTGCTATTGCAAGCGCTATGACAAGTAAACCACTGAAATTTCCATCTGCCTTGTGCACTTGACAGAGCAAGTGCTGCAGCTATAACTGCAACTACTACTAATTTTTAATCTCTTATTATATATATACCAAAATTTTCATACCTTTTCATACAACCTTAAGATTAGAAACCTATGCAACTGAAGAAACTATACAACCACTGTGATTGTAAACCACACCAGTTTACTAGTTCGAGAATTTTCAGACATGGCTTATTAGCCAAATACCATCAGTGTATACCCCCATTTAATGCTAATCACTACCAGTGATGAATGTTTAGTCCTTATGGGCAAGCATACCCTATGTTGATGCACCACCGTCAGTGAGGATGGTTGGGAAGTGGAGAGCCAAGTTGCTCAAGCTATTATGCAATCTGCAATACATCCAATTAAATGGATGAGGGAATGAAATATGATCATGATAAACAGGGAAAAAAGGAATATGTGTCGTACTCAATGAGATCGAGATAGGAGGACCAAGTTTGCTAAATATAGCACGAATTTTACTTACACCGAGCTGAATAACGCCGGCTTATGACACGAATTACCACTGATGCCACTAAGGCAATAGCACTTACTACAAGATAACCGATAACACGAACTATAAACAACAAAAGGACATCCATCAAAAGGGAGATTGACAATAAAATGCTTCACAATACCCGTGTGACAGACATTACCAGTTTACTAAATGAGACATGGGACGACCGCACTCCGATAGGAGCATGTCGGCCTGACAGACTTATTTATGAGTTACTCGGGTAAGTAGTAATGTATCAGTATGGTACCCCATGCATGTAGACAAGTAGTGTTAGGAACACGAGAAGTAGTCAACTCCATACTAAGGACAATGATACAGATTACCTCGAAGATGGACGAGAAGAGCCGCAGTTAAACCAACGGGCTAGAGA